>QNTS01005873.1:21795-62861 GCA_003317085.1 Hucho hucho
GGACAGAGCTTTCAGTAGGTTGAAGGAGCTGTTTACTAACGTGCCCTTGCTGGCTCATCCGGACCCCTCTTTGGCGTTCATAGTGGAGGTGGACGCGTCTGAGGCTGGTGTTGGAGCCGTGCTATCACAGCGCTCGGGCACGCCACCGAAACTCCGTCCCTGCGCTTTCTTTTCAAGGAAGCTCGGCCCGGCGGAGCGTAACTATGACGTGGGGGACCGGGAGTTGTTAGCTGTGGTCAGAGCCCTGAAGGTGTGGAGACATTGGCTTGAGGGGGGGGCTAAGCACCCTTTTCTCATCTGGACTGACCACCGTAATCTGGAGTATATCCGGGCAGCGAGGAGACTGAATCCGCGGCAGGCTAGGTGGGCCATGTTTTTTTACCCGCTTTCAGTTCAAGATCTCCTATAGGCCAGGTTCCCAGAATACTAAGGCCGACGCGCTGTCCCGTCTCTATGACACCGAGGAGCGGTCCATCGAGCCTACTCCCATCCTTCCTGCTTCATGTCTGGTAGCACCGGTGGTATGGGAGGTGGACGCGGACATCGAGCGGGCACGGCGACTGGAACCTGCGCCTCCTCAGTGTCCTACAGGTCGCCAGTACGTGCTGCTTGGTGTTCGTGACAAATTGATTCGATGGGCTCATACGCTACCCTCTTCGGGTCATTCTGGTATTGAGAGGCTAGTGCGGGGTCTTAGGGGGACATACTGGTGGCCCACGTTGGCTAAGGACGTGAGGTTTTATGTCTCCTCCTGTTCGGTGTGCGCTCAGAGTAAGGCTCCTAGACATCTGCCTAGAGGGAAGTTACAGCCCCTCCCCGTTCCACAACGGCCGTGGTCTCACCTGTTGGTGGATTTCCTCACGGATCTTCCTCCGTCCCAGGGGAACACCCCGATCCTGGTCGTTGTGGATCGGTTCTCTAAGTCCTGTCGTCTCATCCCGTTGCCCGGTCTCCCTACAGCCCTACAGACTGCGGAGGCCCTGTTTACCCACGTCTTCCGGCACTACGGGGTGCCTGAGGACATTGTTTCTGATCGGGGCCCCCAGTTCACGTCCCGAGTGTGGAGGGCATTTATGGAGCGTCTGGGGGTCTCGATCAGCCTGACCTCAGGTTTCCACCCTGAGAGTAATGGGCAGGTGGAGAGAGTGAACCAGGAGGTGGGTAGGTTTCTGCGGTCGTATTGCCAGGACCGGCCCGGGTAGTGGGCGAGGTACGTCCCATGGGCGGAGGTGGCGCAGAACTCACTCCGTCACTCCTCTACCAACATGTCACCATTCCAGTGCGCGTTAGGCTACCAGCCGGTCCTGGCACCATTCCATCAGAGCCAGACTGAAGCTCCTGCGGTGGAGGAGTGGGTGCAGCGCTCAAAGGAGACCTGGAGAGCCGTCCAGGAATCATTAAAACAGGCTGGTGGGCTACAGAAGAGGAGCGCTGACCGTCACCGCAGTGAGGCCCCCGTGTTCGCACCGGGGGACCGGGTCTGGCTCTGGCTCTCGACCCGGAACCTGCCCCTCCGCTTGCCCTGCCGGAAGCTGGGGCCGCAGTATGTGGGGCCATTTAAAGTCCTGAGGAGGATAAACGAGGTGTGTTATAGGCTACAGCTTCCATCTTACTACCGCATTAACCCCTCGTTTCATGTGTCTCTCCTCAGGCCGGTGGTAGCTGGTCCCCTGCAGGAAGGTGAGGTGCCGGAGGCCCCCCCCCCCCCTTTGGACATCGAGGGGTCCCCGGCGTACACAGTCCGCTCCATTCTGGACTCTAGGCGCCGGGTGAGGGGCCTGCAGTACCTCGTGGACTGGGNCTGCGGGAGCCGCGCGTCAGGAGGGGGGTACTGTCACGACTTCCACCGACGGTGGCTCCTCTGCCTGTTCGGGCGGCGTTCGGCGGTCGTCGTCACCGGCCTATTAGCTGCCACCGATCCTCCTTTCCTTTCTGTTGATTGTTCTATTGTTTGCACCTGTTTTGTGTTTGTAATTCTAGGGCTATTTAAGCCGGTCAAGCCCGCCTCCTTTTGTGCGGGCTTGTTTCTCTGTTTATTTGGTGGACGTTCGTGCATGTCGTCATTTGTGCCCTTGTCCTGTTTTGAGCGCCTTGTTTATTTGTGCGCCTGCTGTGTGTTGGGCGTTTTATTCACACACCGGATTAAAGAGGAACATTTTTCCCTACACCGTGCTCTCTGCGTCTGACTCCACACCCACCACTTCTAGCTGTTCGTGACACAATGTGTCAAAATCACTTTTTCCAAGACAGAAATTCCTCGGGTTTTTGCCTGCCATATCCGTTCTGTTATACTCACAGACAATATTTTAACACTCTTAGAAACTTCAGAGTGTTTCCTATCCAATGGTACTAATTATGTGCATATCCTATTTTCTGGGCCTGAGTGGGAGGCATTTTACTTTGGGCACGCCAGGCTCTCCAATACCGTCACCTCGGGAGCTGCTCCCTAAGAAGTTAACAAATCATCATAGATTTTAGATTCTTCAACGTAGACACCCTTTGCCTTGATGACAGCTTTGCACTCTTGACATTCTCTCAACCAGCTTCACCTGGAATACTTTTCCAACAGTCTTGAAGGAGTTCCCATGAATGCTGAGCACTTGTTGGCTGCTTTTCCTTCACTTTGCGGTCCAACTCATCCCAAACCATCTTAATTGGGTTGAGGTCGGGTGATTGTGGAGGCCAGGTCATCTGATGCAGCACTCCATCACTCTCCTTCTTGGTCGAATAGCCCTTACACAGCCTGGAATTGTATTGGGTCATTGTCCTGTTGAAAAACAAATGATAGTCCCACTAAGCACAAACCAGATGGGATGGCGTATCACTACAGAATGCTGTGGTAGCCATGCTGGTTGTGTGCCTTGAATTCTAAATAAATCACAGACACAGAGATCATCCGTTCACTTACCTTGCGTCTCACAAAGACACGGCAGTTGGAACCAAAAATCTCACATTTGGATTAATCAGATTAATTAATTGCTCGTGTTTCTTGGCCCAAGCAAGTCTCTTCTTCTTATTGGTGTCATTTTGTAGTGGTTTCTTTGCAGCAATTCGACCATGAAAGCCTGATTCACAGTCTCCTCTGAACAGTTGATGTTGAGATGTCTGTTACTTGAACTCTGTGAAGCATTTATTTGGTCTGCAATCTGAGGCTGAACTTATCCTCTGCAGCAGAGGTAATTCTGTGGCTTTCACGAGAGTCAGTGTCATCATATCACTTGATGTTTTTTGCGACTGCACTTGAAGAAACTTTCAAAGTTCTTGACATTTTCCAGATTGACTGACCTTCATGTCTTAAAGTAATGATGGACTGCCGTTTCTCTATGCTTATTTGATCTGTTCTTGCCATAATATGGACTTGGTATTTTACAAAGTCACAAGTCACTACCTTGTCACAACACAACTGATTGGCTCAAACGCATTAAGAAGGAAAGAAATTACACACGTTTTATTTTAACAAGGCACACCTGTTAATTGAAATACATTCCAGGTGACTACCTCATGAAGCTGGTTGAGAGAATGCCAAGAGTGTGCAAAGATGTCATCAAGGCAAAGGATGGCTACTTTGAAGAGTCTCATATAAAATATATTTTGATTTAACACTTTTTTGGTTACTACATGACTCCATGTGTGTTTTTTCATAGTTTGCATGTCTTCACTATTATTCTACATAGTAGAAATAAAGAAAAACCCTTGAATGAGTAGGTGTGTGCAAACTTTTGACTGGTACTGTATATGACACTTATAGATCCGTTTCCCCTTACTGACCTTTTTTGGAGTACTGCCCGTAGGCACCCCCCTGTCAAGAATTCAGTTGTATACTGTTGCTTAAACAACTCTTTTAGTTAGATGGCTAATACTCCAGAACTGGAAGATGGAAGTTCCCCCATCTTATAAATATTGGTTGGGAGATGTGTTGTGCTCTCTGAAATTAGAAGAAATGTCATTCAAAACACGTGGGAACTCCAAACTGTTTTATGATGCTTGTGCTTCATTCCGGTCTTACTTTGAACAGTCCACGGTGCTATTATTCTTATTAAAACAGAAATAAATCTGAATTTCACACCACTGTGATTTACTGGTTGGAGGACCATTTTTTTTATTTTTTGGGGGGAGGACATTAAGGTCTGTTATGTGCCTATTGATTCTTATTGAATGTATCTTGTGGATGCCTTATTCCTCTTGCCCTGTCAGAGCCTGAAAGGTGAGCTTGTTTTGCTCGACTTACATTGTAAAAATAAGCATTGTAAACTTTAATTCTGGTCCAATGGATTGGCAGTCTGTGGCCATGAGTGTGAGTGGTTGCATTTCTCCATCCCTATCCCTCATATGTTTACAGGAACAATGGCAAGGTGACCGCTCTGTTCCTGTGTTAACTACAGATTGGACAGAAGGGTACAAAGGTTAAAGGGCAGTGTGTTTAACTTGTCTAAAGTACGGTATCTTTCTAGTTATATATTTTTTTATTTTTTGTTGAGTATATTATTTATATTGTGTGTGTTGTCTTATGTGTATAAAACTGAATAAACAGAGTAATCGAAATAATATATACAAAAAATAACAGCCCTTAGCTGTATATTGGCCGTAGGGGACACATCTTGCGGTTATGGAGCACAACAAGATTGTGGGACAAAAACTACAACAGTATTGACACAATCACTATTTTTCTCTGCAGATTCTCAAAGCACATTACAAAGACACATCTACAAAGTTCCCCTGCTACTATTGACAAGAATGATCTGTCAAAGTCAATGGGTTAGGGGAGGTTTGCAGATAAGTTATTGAAATGAGAAAGGGGGGTTTGGTTGTGGTTAGAGACAGTAAATGTTTTGTTGTGTATGAGAACGATTGAGGAGAAATGGCACCTTTCAATCTTCCATACACAACAGTACATACTGTGTAAGAACTGCCCTCCTAAGACTTCACACTTTCTGCAGCCCTCCCACCCCAGCCCATTCACTTTGTTGACTGATTATCCTCTCAAAAGCAGCTCCCAATGTCCCTAAACAATACACTCATTGTCCCTGTCTCAACACTTAGGTCTCAATCTGTTGACACGTTTACCAAAAAAGGCATGTTGCCGTACGTCCCTTCCACAAAAAGTTTTAAATGGTAACACCACAACCATGTCTTTCCAGGAGATGTGCAGTATGAGCAAATCTTCTGCAAGAGGTCCACAGAGTTGGTGGTTAAGGTCTGCAAGCCCTACAACACTTCCGTCAGTCTTATCCAGCTGGCTGTACACTGCAGAGAGGACAAGACTATTCATCACAACACTCTGTTTCCACAGCCCACCATCCCAAACACCATTGCCAGTGTACCGAAGCCAGATAAAGGACCATAAAATAAACATGAATATTTTCAATCAATCCTCAAAATGTGTCTGCCTATGGATTCACAGAAGATGTTTATATAAACTGTACATGGCTTTGTAGCATCAAAAATATGTTAGACATTCGCATATATCAAAAGAATGTTTATTTGTCAAAATATAAAATACATGGGAGTATAAAATATCTAATGCTAACTAAAAAAGAGAATTGGGTATATAACAACAATGTTTTATATAGTAAAAGTAACATACAAAAACAGGTGACAGGTGAGTGTCCACCCCAAGTGTCATGACCGACACGTCTCGATCAATGAGAGAACACTTGAAATAGACCAGTAGGCGGCGTACACATTGTTGGATTACTTCATGGAGAAAACAAAGTATTTATTTAAATGTTTTTTTTTTTACTTTAAATGGACCCCCTGCAACTGGGCACAGACATTTTTGGGACTGCTGTTTCCACGAATCGAGAACGAAGACAGCATCGGCAAGCTAAGGTTGGTTGAAAATTCTGTGCTACACCAAACAGTACCTATCCTGTAACCCCCAGTAATGGGTACCAAAATTCTTTGGCTAAATCAAATTATCTGGTGTAACAATCTGTAGCTAGGGGGAACTGGTGATTAGTAGAGGATTGGAGAGGTGGTCATGATTAAATGTATATTCCAAAGAAACGTACAGTAAGTTCAGGAAACAATTCTACAGCTGTGGGAGGTTGGGAGGTGTTGTCATGAGCAAACTGCCATTAAGCTCCTCTTGAGTTTCAATCTTCTGCTTGAAATGTCCAATCCATCGAGAGGGATACAGTTCACAGGATACAGTTCTGCTACAAAGACACATGTAGGCAAAGGAATTATGTTTCTCTCCAAGAATCCATTCCAGGAATAAGCCCAGGCACCACACAGTATTTTCTGTTAGACAGAAAAATATAATTAATTATACTCCATTGCACAGTTAACAGCATAACACCACTAGGGTAGACTAGTTTAACATGCATACATGTGCATAGACACAGAGATTACATTTACAACATTATCTAGCCTAATAGACAGAAATATGGCATAGCCCTCAACCTTTGCGCAGTGACCAGGCCGTACAAATGTACCTAGGTAGGTAAGGCAGACAGTATCTAGCTACAGCCATGTCTAACAGGCATGCTTAGGCAAATATTTATGTAGTAAGACCAGCTTTTCAGTTTGTGATATACAACAGTTAAACTGTTGCATTATTGTTTCTCCTCACTGTTAACTACACTGAACAAAAATATAAACCTAACATATGTGTTGGTCCCATGTTTCATGAGCTGATATAAGATCCCAGAAATGTTCCATACGCACAAAAAACATATTTCTCAAAAATCTGCACACATTTGATTACATCCCTGTTAGTGAGCATTTTATATTTTGGCAAAATAATCCATCCACCTGACAAGAAGCTGATTAAACAGCATGATCATTGCACAGGTGCACCTTGTGCTGAGGACAATAAAAGGCCACTCTAAAACATGCAGTTTTGTCACACAACTCAATGTCTCAAGTTTTGAGGGAGCATGCAATTGGCATTGCTGACTGCATGTCACGTCCTGGCCATAGATAGCCCTCTGGGTTATCTATGGGGTTTTGGGCCAGGGCGTGACTAGGGTTTTCTATGTGTCTTTATGTTGTGTTTTGTGTTGGTTCCCAATTAGAGGCAGCTGTTAGTCGTTGCCTCTAATTGGGAATCCTATTTAAGTTGGTTCCTTCCCAACCTGCCTTGTGGGTTATTGTTTTCAGTTAGTACATGTGCGTGGCACTTAGTGGCTGAGCCGGTCATCATTTTGTTGTTTTGACGGTTCACATTTATAATAAAGAATGTGGAACAACATGTCCGCTGCACCTTGGTCCAGTTCTTCAAGTGATCGTGACACTGCAGGAATGTCCACCAGAGCTGTTGCCAGATAATTGACTGTTCAATGCTCTACCATAAGCTGCCTCCAACTTCGTTTTAGAGAATTTGGCAGTATGTCCAACCGGCCTCACAACCGCAGACCACGTGTATGGTGTCGTGTGGGCGAGTGGTTTGCTGATGCCAATGTGTACAGAGTGCCCCATGGTGGCGGTGGGGTTATGGTATGGGAAAGCATAAGCAATGGACAATGAACACAATTGCATTTTATCGATGGCAATTTGAATACATAGAGATACCATGATGAGATCCTGAGGCCCATTGTCGTGCCATTTATCTGCCGCCATCACCCTTCTTCAGCTTGATAATGCACGGACCCATGTCGCAAGGATTTGTACACAATTCATGGAAGCTGAAAACGTACAAGGTCTTCCATGGCCTGCATACTCACCAGACATGTCACCCATTGAGCAAGTTTGGGATGCTCTGGATTGACGGGTACTGTCGTACTTGTCGATCCAGTTCCTACCAATTTCCAGCAACTTCGCACAGCCATTGAAGAGAAGGGGGACAACATTCCACAGGCCACCATCAACAGCCTGATCAACTCTATGCAAATCAGATGTGTCATACTGCATTAGGCAAATGGTGGTCACACCAGATACTGACTGGTTTTCTGATCCACGCACCTACCTTTTTCATAAGGTATCCGTGACCAACAGATGCATATATGTATTCCCAGTCACAGGGCCGGTCCTGGCCAGTCTGCCGCCTAGGTGAGACAAAAATATTGCATGAAAATTTTCAGGACATTGAAAATAGACATTTTCAGGACATTGAAATCAGGTTCATTTTTGGTTCTGAATGAAAGTTGAAAATACATAATTTATAGACGTCTATGTTTGGACCAAATTAAGGCCGGTCAAGACTGGACCAAATCTGAAACAAACATGTTTGGGACAAATCAAAAGTTCCAATGTCTGTGGAAGTGGAAATCAAGGCTGGTCTGGACTGCGTCAAAACAAGAAGTCCAAAAGACGTCGGCACAGTCCGTGCTTATTGGGGTGTAGCCTACAGTGTTGGCCTGCAATGGAATTTTTTTAATGCCCATCCATGTATTAGGACCACCGTTTGTAAAACAGGCCATTGCATTGGCTTTATTAGTCCTAATTCCTGTAACTAATTAATTTGGCTATTTAAGCTCTAAATATCAGCTACCCAACTTTATCAGGAGTTATCCTGAGCCTATTACACAGCATTATTTTAACATGTCAGCAAATGTTTTATTTCATTGGGTGCCATTTAGGTTATTTGATCGGAGAAACCTGCATGATGTAAAAAGTGTCTGTCTCATTACATTGTCCTACATTTTATCTCTAGCCTGTAGGCTACAGAAAAAGCCACATACAGTACTCTTTACTATATACTATATCTGCTACATGATTTATGTTAGATATATTTTTTTACTGAACGTTGTTGGAGCGTAGCAGTGATGCAACAGCACCGTTTAGAGGTGAGATGCGAATGGACAAAATAAATATTTTCCGCCTCTGCCTGACAAAGTAGGCACTGCTTATCACAGGGCGGCATCAGTGCTGACCTAAAAAGCCCATATACTAGTTGAGAGAGATTGTTATTGGGAAGAATTATGTGAGGTTCTATGTGTTGTTTTTATTTTTTAACTAGGCAAGTCCGTTAAGAACAAATTCTTATTTACAATGACGGCCTAGGAACAGTGCCTTGTTCAGAGGCAGAACGACAGATTTTTACCTTGTCAGCTCAGGGATTCAATATAGCAACCTTTTGGTTACTGGCCCAACGCTCTAACCACTAGACTACCTGCGTCTTAGTCAGTTTAGCTCAGAAAATGCCGCCCTCTTCAATCTGCCTAATGAGCGGGCCTGCCATGCCCAGTCATGTGAAATCCATAGATTAGGGCCTCATTTATTTATTTCAATAAGACTGATTTCCTTACATGAATTGTAACTCAGTAAAATGTTTGAAATTGTGCTAATCTTTGCTGGTCGAATGTCACCATGTAGCAAATAAAAGAATGCTCCAACGTCCAATTCTTGTTGATGAGTGGAATCACTTGAAGCCATTGTAGTCTGGTCAGTTCTTTCAGTTTTGCCCAAAGAATTGTGTTATTAGTGTCCGCCGCCCTTTCAAAAAAGCCTGCCTTGGGGTGGGACGGGGCCAGAGCACGAAGCACCGTCCCACACGAGTTGTAGTCTACCAGAGACTGGAAAAATGTGTCAGCTTGTATATTTAGCAATGAATCTGCTGATAGGAACATCTCTGAAAGACTCCAATGGCTCTATCGAAAACGTACAACCATGTCCACACCCCAAAAACATATAGTGCGATCAGTATCACAAAGATACTAACAAATACCACAAAGCAGGACTACATTTATTTTCAGATCTCGCCCCCCCCTCCATCAATACACCGGAAACCGTCATAGGGTGCAGACCGGCCTTCCTCCTGGGCAATTAAGCACATCTCACTGACCTAGAAATGCCTCGGACATGATAAAAACAAAGCCAAACTCTTCTTTAACATAGACAGCATGTGGGTTTCATGTTTGTGGAAGCTAATTTTCACCATAAAAATGCACCTTTCTATGCATCCTCGCATTTGCAGACTTATGTAAGTTAGTCTACTATTCCTAATGTGATGATTAGATTGGATAGTTATAATTTAGGCAAATAATATAACTCAATCACTGTTTGCAAAAAAGACTGTTCAGTACAGTGCGTAGTGGCGTAGAGTAAGGCTTGGCTATAGACTATATCAGATACGTTTCTTCACCTTTCTTGGCACAGGAAAATGTTGGCCTTTTCTAAACACATTTCATGCAATTCTACTACACTTTATATGACTGGAGACATTAGCAGAATATTTTTTTATATGACAAAAATGTAAGTGTAGCCCACTCTGCTTACACTGACAAACAGATCAATAAAAATTATGTCTGATCCATATAATAGGCCTACGAAAAGGGGCGATACAAATACAATATGACGTCCATCTAACTTGTAGGGGGAAATTATTATCCCAAAACAAACAAGTGGCAATGACAAAGACAGTGAATATGGACACTCATCGGGTTATGGCCGATGTTCTCCGCTGTTAATTAAGTTGAGAATTGTGATAACTAAAAGACAGATTGAAGTGTTTTCATTGTCTTCTCTTTACAGCAATAACCATTTACTTTCCAAACTGTTTTTCCGCGATTGTATTTTTAATATGCCTGACTGAGTCTCTCTGCTTTTCACTGACAGTGGCAACTCAACAATCTTATACTTGCCGCATGCGCTGCCCAAATTGCAGCCCCTTCCAACTGTAGGCTATGTGACTTAAAACGATCCACAACTTTTTTTATTTTAAGAAGCTAATGATCCTCTTTGGCCAAATCATGCTTTCTGGTGTTAATAGCCTATTTTGAACGATTTTATTTATTTTTGTATAGACAGGAGTATGCTAATTTTGGCAATTTAATTACATTTACTTTAAGGAAAGCTTAACTTCCCCTAGCCTTATGGACGTGCTGCCTATGCCTTTTACTGTGACAAACACAAGTCATGATGTTTTCACCTGATTGTCAAACAATCACTTCAAAAAGGCGCTCCTGTAGGCTACCCGCGGATGTTCATCCACTCACAAAATATTTACAGCATCCAAACTCCAACAGTACACTGTGCACCTGCAATTTGATGAATGGAAAGAGACATCTGTTACAAAACACCTACCTGTATTGTAATGACATTCTGTGATTTTCATTAGGCCTACATTGGGCACTGTTTTTGGTGCGTGCCTCGGTCTCAGCCACTCATCTCTGCCTTGGCCACATGGTTTCAAGTAAAAATAATTAATGCGGCTGACATGCAGTAATGTTAAATAATGGTTTAAAAGCCTATAATTTTCTTGGCATTTTGTGTTGATTTTGATAGGCTCAAGTTTTACTGGTACAGCATACCCCCACAATTTATTTTTCCGGGTCGCCATACCAGACCATACTGGCTTACTTTCATGCCTGGTTCATATGCTCTCTGGGGGGGGCCCTACTTCCATTTTTATTGGATTTATTGACAGTCGCAACTCAACAATCTTATACTTGCCGCATGCGCTGCCCAAATTGCAGCCCCTTCCAACTGTAGGCAATGTGACTTAAAACGATCCACAGCTTTTTTTCTTTTAAGAAGCTAATATTTATTGAATTCAAAATAAAATAAATCGTGAACATGAAAAATAAAGTTAAGAATGTAATCCTTATATTTTTGAGGACGGGTGAAATAATGGATGTTGAAATCAAAAACCAAACAATTGAAAGCAAAATGTATAGAATTGTAAACAAAAATAAGACATCAAAAGCAAAACCCAAAAACTTGTAAGCAAATAATTTCAAAGCGAGAGAAAAACTATGACAAATGATAAAAAAAATAAATGCAAAAATCTTGAGCGGGCCGCCCACCAAAACTCACAGACCAGGCAAGGAAGGCATTAATCAAAGAGGCAACAAAGAGACCAAAGATAACCCTGAAGGAGCTGCAAAGCTCCACAGCGGAGATTGGAGTATGTGTCCATAGGACCACTTTCAGCCGTACACTCCACAGAGCTGGGCTTTACGGAAGAGTGGCCAAAAAAAAAGTAATTGCTTAAAGAAAAAAATAAGCAAACATGTTTGGTGTTTGCCAAAAGGCATGTGGGAGACTCCCCAAACATATGGAGGAGGTACTCTGGTCAGATGAGACTAAAATTTTGCTTTTTGGCCATCAAGGAAAATGCTGTGCCTGGTGCAAACCCAACACCTCTCATCACCCCGAGAATAGCATCCCCACAGTGTTTTTCATCGGCAGAGACTGGGAAACTGGACAGAATTTAAGGAATGATGGATGGCACTAAATACAGGAACATTCTTGAGGGAAACCTGTTTCAGTCTCCAGAGATTTGTGACTGGGACGGAGGTTCACCTTCCAGCAGGACAATGACCCTAAGCATATTGCTAAAGCAACACTCAAGTGGTTTAAGGGGAAACATTTAAATGTCTTGGAATGGCCTAGTAAAAGCCCAGACCTCAATCCAATTGAGAATCTGTGGTATGACTTAAAGATTGCTGTACACCAGCCGAACCCATCCAACTTGAAGGAGCTGGAGCAGTTTTGCCTTGAACAATGAGTAAATATCCCAGTGGCTAGATGTGCTAAGCTTATAGAGACATACCCCAAGAGACTTGCAGCAGTAATTGCTGCAAAAGGTGGCTCCACAAAGTATTGCCTTTAGGGGGGTGAATAGTTATGCACGCTCAAGTTTTCTGTTTTTTTTTGTCATATTTCTTGTTTGTTTCACAATAAAAAATATTTTGCATCTTCAAAGTGGTAGGCATTTTGTGTAAATCAAATGATACAACCCCCCAAAAAATCGAAATTACTTTCGCAAGCCACTGTATGACCTACAGTGTTTGTGTTTATGTAATCCTGTGATTTAGTTAGTAAATAAATAATTAAGCCAATTTGTATATCGCTGATTTATGCTAGGGTTCGTGCAGATATCCAAGAGTCTGCGACATTCAGAATATGACTGATGAGGTAATAATACATTAATAAGTGACTGTAATCGATAAGATAGGATAATATCTGAAGAGTTAAATTCTGGAAATAGAGACTCTTTAAACATTTTCCCTTTGGTGCCCTGACTTCCTAGTTAATTCAAGTTTACATGATTAGTTTAATCATGTAAGGAATAATTACACATGGAGAATGGATTTGATAATATAACCGTCTTCACATTTTAATGATAGCAAATGTTAAAATGACACCTTTGCTAAGCATTATTACATTATTGATCGACTATGACTTTTCAAATCACCCAGCAGTGCTATTTACAGAGTTAGTTCCATGTAAATGTTGCAATTTTTTAACCATTCCTGAACCTGCGACCAAAAACTAACTAGATATGGGCAGTACCAAAACAAGTGGTCTAATGATTCTGTCTCTTCACAGCAAAATCTGCAGACCTGGGATGGTTGTATCCCCCATACTGTACATATAACATTCTATTGTTTGCAAGAATTTTGTATAATCATTAAAATTGAAAAACTCTTAAGTGTTGAATCCGCGTCGTTTTGTGTATCCGTTCATAAACCATGTGCCGTGGAATCGGTACATCGAAATATCCTCCCAACTATTTTGCAACCTGTATGGCGCAGCTGTCAATTTTTTTATTTAAAAAATTTTTTTTTTTATTTATCACAATTTTCTTTAGCCAATTTAGTTTTTTATTGCAGGGCCGACAGACAAGGTCCTTACCTTCTCCCCTTTCTACTTTCCTCCTCAATTTTGGCGGTAATGCTGCAATCAGTTGGTTGTAATTTGGATAGAGCATTTCCATATATTTTAGTTAACTGCATGTGTGACATAACCACCAGTCCTATATATGATATCATTTACAAAGATTATTTCTTAAGAAATCCCCCAAAATAATGTTTTGTTTATCAATTAGTATATTTGAGTTTAACCATAATATTTGTTTTGTCTTTTCAACCAGCTTTCTATTGCTTGTTTAAAAAATTGCGATATTTTGGAGATGATTGCATTTTAAAATAACCAAAAGTGAGAGTTTGTAATCTGAATGAAGGGAAAAAGGGCATTCTTGAACACTGGGTGGGCCATTCTTACTAATCTTATTAATAATAATTTGTTAAATAGGAAAAGGCCCATCAGGCGACCGGTACTCAGTGCTGATTAGTAATCCTACATCATCAATGCTACTCTGAGACACTTTGTAAATACAGGCCTAGATCTTCCCTAAATGTTAGGTGTGTGAGTAAGTAAGTGGCAGGTAGGGGTTGCGGGCAGTGAGACAAGTATACTGCAAGTGTGTGTGTGGTGGCCTGGCCAGTCATTTGTGGGTCGTTTGTGTAGCCTCAGGCCTTTGGCTCTTAAACTGAAACTCTTACCATTCTCTGTACCTCTTCACTGTCACTGTTGAGTGATGTAATTCTCTGACACCTCTTCTCTCCTCCTTTCCTGAGCCCATGCCTTCGACAGACAGAATAGCAACAACAGCAGAGCTACAGCACCCCTCATTCTGAAATGACACCTACAATGCTCAGATTACCAATGGTTAAGTAGGTAGCTAGGATATATCAGTTAGCTAACCATTTACAGTAACAGCAGTTCATTCATAAGACAAAAAAAACACATATTTGTTGTGACTACCATATAATATTAAATCTACAGCAGAAATAAAAAAAATATCACTTTATCTTGGCATTAATAGATGAACTAATAGAAATTAATACAATGAAGTTAAAGGGTGAACTATTTTGAAGGGACCCCACGTGCATGTGAAAATCAAAATATCAAGATATTTCTTGGTTTATATGCAAAAACATTGAAAAAAAAAAGAAAAAAAAGAGCCATTTTCATGTTGCTGATTTTTAACACAGAAAAGGAATTAACCACACATACATGGGCCGTTATTGCATAACATTTATAATTTTGTATTCTTCAGGTAATCTAACCTAGCATGCATAAAACACATCTGAGTGGAGTCCCCTCATCTGTTTTTCAGGGGAAACAGAAGTTAGGTCTGTATCCCTGAAAACCGAAAACATCCGCTTTTTACCGACCCTGTGGAGAGTGTCTTTCAGGAAACAAAAGATACATTTTGTTTGGCCTTAGCTCCACCCCATTTCTCTTATTTTCTTTCAGCCACCTCACACTTGCGCCCTTCTCTCTCTCTCTCTCGGTCTCCCACTCCCATAAATGCAGTGACACTTGCATTCTGTGTGTGCATGCATGTGTGATAGAGAGAGATAGTCGAAATAGAAAGTGAGAGAGGGAGGGAGAGTGAAGGAGCAAAGGGGAATGCTTGTCACTGAGGGGCAGGGAAAAGGAATAAGGAAATTGAAGTAGCTGCCATATGCTGTGGATTTTTATGAATGTTTTGCTGAAGTGAATATTCTTTTTGGGGAAAAAAGATGGGAAGCTTGCATCTTCTGAACAAAGGCTTGCCTTTAGGTAAACATTTAGCTTTCCTTTGGTGCATTGGACCACATGTTAACTGTGGTTGCGCTGTGTGGTGTGTACACAGTGTACTGTACAGTATTCATCCTTCCCTTCCCCCTCTTCCTTTCCCCCTCCACTCTCTCTCTCTCTCTCTCTCTCTCTCTCTCTCTCTCTCTCTCTCTCTCTCTCCACCATTCAGCAACTTACAATGCTGTAATAGCTTGCTTTCCACTCCGAATATGTTTCTGTTGATGCCTGGTATGCTTAGCCTATCGCTTCCTGTAGGGGTGAGGGACAGAAATACTATTTCCCTCAAAAAATGTGAGGGCTGGCAAGGAGACACAGCAGATAATTCCTAAATGGTATTCCTGTTCATTGTGCAGTTGGGAATGGTGTTTCCAGTCCCGTCTGACTCGCTTCCTAATTTTCCTTTCAGGGATGAAAGAAACATTGATTCTAGAACAGTCTACTGTGGGAATACTACAGATTCAGGAAGGACAGAAAACAGCTTTGTAGGTGCTTAGTAGTCATGCTAGTATTGTGAATACTTCCATGTCTTAATTTTTTTAAACAGTTATTTTACCTTTATTTAACTAGGCAAGTCAGTTGAGAACAAATTCTTATTTTCAATGTTGGCCTAGGAACAGTGGGTTAACTGCCTTGTTCAGGGGCAGAACGACAGATTTTTTCTCGGGGATTTGATCTTGCAACTTTTCGGTTACTAGTCCAACGCTCAAACCACTAGGCTACCTGCCGCCCCATACTGGTGTCTGTTACTTGGATATATTTTTTATTGTATTCACAACGGCAGCATATTTTCTACAATGGGGGTTTGTTGTTTGATCTTTTTCTATTATTCATGTCTGGGCTCGTAGGAGTGTTCAGTTCTGTGATCAATGGATCGTGTCTTATCTTGTTATTAAAATAAGGCTAATGGACACAGATACCAATTCACCCCTGGGTTGCTCAAATTGGCAGATTTACCCCCATACAAAGATCACATATCAGTACTGCCATTGAATGCCATGGATATTGGTGATAAAACAATTCATTGTTAGTTAATTTCTTTGTTTTTTTTTATCATCTTTGAAAAAGACATGTTGGCTTGGCTAATAGTTTTTGTATTTTCATTGATCTAAAACACAAATGTCAAACGTGGCTGATAAAACTCTCCAGTAATCGAGCTAGGCATATACATTCATCCTAATTTTCATGTTTGTAGTGAATAACACCCTGTGGCTGATCAGTCCAGTTGTGATCTAAACGCAGACAAACCAGACGTGGCTTAGTGATCCTGTTTGCCTGTGTGATTGTGTTTGCTCATTTGTGTGTGAGTGACTGTGTGTGTGTGTGTGTATTGGTGTTTGTGTCTCTCGTTGAGTATGCATGTGTCCGCCTGCATGTGTGTATGCTGGTGGCGGGATGAGGTAGGGAGCTGAAGGAGAAGAGAGGGGTGTGTCTATACTCCCCTGGTTCGCCTAGGAGGGAGATTTCCTGTGGGAACAGAACAGTGGGTTGAGACAGTCGCGACATGTTTGTTCATGCCAGATTGGCTATGATCATAAATCACATAGCCTGAGCTGCTCACAGGTGCACCATTTTATTTCCTTATTTATGGTGGTTACAGTTACAATGCTACCTTTCATATTAATGCAAATATGGGTATTGTGCTGTATTGAAAAATTATGTATATGAGGACATCTTAAATAATTGGGGAAATAAATTAAATAGAGCTATGTTTGAAGCATTTCATATTTGCATAGTAAAGGACAGCTCTGATCAAATCAAATCAAATTGTATTTGTCACATGCTCCGAATACAACAGTTGTAGATCTTACCGTGAAATGCTTACTTACAAGCCCTTATTGACCAACAATGCAGTTTAAAGAAAATAGAGTTAGGAAAATATTTACAAAATAAACTAAAAATAAAAGGCAACACAATAAAATAACGTGGCTATATACAGGAGGTACCGGTACCGTCAATGTGCGGTGGGTACAGGTTAGTCGAGGTAATTTGTACATGTAGGTAGGGGTAAAGTGACTATGCATAGATAATAAACAGTGAGTAGCAGCAGTGTAAAACCAAATGGGGGAGGGGGGAGTCAATGCAAATAGTCCTGGTGGCCATTTGAGTAATTGATCAGTAGTCTTATGGTTTGGGGGTAGAAGCTTTTAAGAAGCCTTTTGGACCTAGACTTGGTCGCTCCAGTAGCAGAGAGAACACTCTATGACTTAAGTGACTGGAGTCTTTGGCAATTTTTAGGGCCTTCCTCTGACACTGCCTGGTATAGAGGTCCTGGATGGCAGGAAGCTTGGTCCCAGTGATGTACTGGGCCCCAGTGATGTACTGGAACGTACGCATTACCCTCTGTAGCGCCTTACGGTTGGATGACGAGCAGTTGCCATACCAGGCGGAGATGCAACCGGTCAGGATGCTCTTTATGGTGCAGCTGTAGAACTTTGAGTATCTGAGGACCCATGCCAAATCTTTTCAGTCTCCTGAGTGGGAAAAAGCATTGTTGTGCCCTCTTCACGACTATCTTGGTGTGTTTGGACCATGATAGTTTGTTGGTGATGTGGACACCAAGGAACTTGGAACTCTCGACCCCCTTCACTACATCCCCATCGATGTGAATGGGGCGTGTTTGGCCCTCCTTTTTCTGTAGTCCACGATCAGCTCCTTTGTCTTTCTCACATTGAGGGAGAGGTTGTTGTCCTGGCACCACACTTACAGGTGTCTGACCCCCTCCCTATTGGCTGTCTCATCATTGTTGGTGATCAGGCCTATCACTGTTTTGTCGTCAGCAAACTTAATGATGGTGTTGGAGTTGTGCTTGGCCACACAGTTGTGGGTGAACAAGGAGTACAGGAAGGGACTAAGCACAAACCCCTGAATGTTGAGGATCAGCGTGGCAGATGTGTTGTTGCCTACCCTTACCACCTGGGGGCGGCCCATCAGGAAGTCCAGGATCCAGTTGCAGAGGGAGGTGTTTAGTCTTAGGATCCTTAGCTTAGTGATGAGCTTTGTGGGCACTATGGTGTTGAACACTGAGCTGTAGCCAATGAACAGCATTCTCACGTAGGTGTTATTTTTGTCCAGGTAGGAAAGAGCAGTGTGGAGTGCGATTGAGATTGCGTCATCTGTGGATCTGTTGGGGCGATATGCGAAGTGGGTCTAGGGTTTCCGGGATGATGGTGTTGATGTGAGCCATGACCAGCCTTTCAAAGCATTTCATGGCTACCGACGTGAGTGCTACGGGGCGGTAGTCATTTAATCTTCACTTTCTTGGGCACAGGGACTATGGTGGTTTGCTTGAAACATGTAGGTATTCGGTCAGGGAGAGGTTGAAAATGGCAGTGAAGACACTTGCCAGTTGGTCAGCGCATGCTCGGAGTACACGTCCTTGTAATCCATCTGGCCCTGCGGCCTTGTGAATGTTGATCTGTTTAAAGGTCTTACTCACATCGGCTGCAGAGAGCGTGATCACACAGTCGCCCGGAACAGCTGATGCATGTTTCAGTGTTACTTACCTCGAAGCGAGCATTGAAATTATTTAGCTTGTCTGGTAGGCTCGTGTCACTGGGAAACTTTAGGCTGTGCTTCCCTTTGTAGTCTGTAATAGTTTGCAAGCCCTGCCACATCCGACGTGTGTCAGAGTCGGTGTAGTACGATTCGATCTTAGTCCTGTATTGATGTTTTGCCTGTTTGATGGTTCGTTGGAGGGCATAGTGACACTTCTTCTAAGCTTCCGGGTTAAGAGTCCCACTCATTGAAAGCGGCAGCTTTACCTTTTAGCTCAGTGTGAATGTTGCCTGTAATCCATGGATTCTGGTTGGGGTATGTACATATAGTCACTGTGGGGACGACGTCATCGATGCACTTATTGATGAAGCCAGTGACTGTGGTATACTCCTAAATGACATCGGAAGAATCCGAGAACATATTCTAGTCTGTGCTAGCAAAACAGTCCTGTAGTTTAGCATCTGCTTCATCTGACCACTTTTTTATAGACCGAGTCCCAGGTGCTTCCTGGTTTAATTTTTGCTTGTAAGCAGGAATCAGGAGGATAGAATTATGGTCAGATTTGCCAAATGGTGGGCGAGGAAGAGCTTTGTACGTGGTCTAGAGTTTTTTTCCCTCTGGTTGCACATTTAACATGCTGATAGAAATGAGGTAAAACTGATTTAAGGTTCCCTGCATTAAAGTCCCCGACCACTAGGTGTGCCACCTCTGGATGAGTGTTTTCCTGTTTGCTTATGGCGGTATACAGCTCATTGAGTGCGGTCTTAGTGCCAGCATCAGTCTGTGGTGGTATGTAGAAGGCTACGAAAAATACAGATAAACTCTCTAGGTAGATAGTGTGGTCTACAGCTTATCATGAGATACTCTACCTCAGGCGAGCAAAACCTCGAGACTTACTTAGATATCATGCATCAGCTGTTGTTTACAAATATGCATAGGCCCACACCCCGTTTCTTACCAGAGGCTGCTGTTCTATCCTGCCGATAGAGTGTATAACCCGCCATCTGTATGTTATTAATGTCGTCTTTCAGCCACGACTCGGTGAAACATAAGAGATTACAGTTTCTAATGTCCCATTGTTAGGATATACGTGCTGTCAGTTCGTCCCATTTATTTTCCAGTGATTGAATGTTAGCTAGCAGTACGGATGGCAAAGGCAGATTATCCACTCGTCGCCTGATCCTCACAAGGCACCCCAATCTCTTTCTGCTAAATCTCTGTTTCTTTCTCCAGTGAATGACGGAGATGAGGGCCTGTACGGGTGTTTGGAGTATATCCTTCCCGTCCTAATTCGAGGTGAGTAATCGCTGTTCTGATGTCCAGAAGTTCTTTTCTGTCATAAGAGACGTTAGCAGCAACATTATGTACAAAATAAGTTACAAACAATGCGAAAAAACAAACAAAATAGCACGGTTGGTTAAGAGCCAATAAAACGGCAGCCATCTTCATCTGTAAAAGGGTTTAGGGTTTAGGGTTAAGGTTAGGAATTAGGTTAAAGGCTTGAGGTTAGGGTTAGGGGAAGGGTTAGCTAAGTAGCTCCGAAGTAGCTAAAAAGCAGTAAGTAGTTGCCCATGATGAGATTCGAACATGCAAGCTTTGGGTTGCTAGGCGTTCACGTTTCCACTCCTTTTGTTTAACTGTCTCAACAGAATGAAACAACACGTTTTGCATAGGCTATTTAAAGGACATGTAATTGTGGCTAATTTGGACAATATCCCTCATTTATTGATGGTGGTGGCTGTGTGGGTGGACTCCCTAATGGGTTAAACAGCCAATGCATACGGTACATTTCTCAAATGATCTTCCAGATCAAAAACAGATTATTTGACATTTTTGCAAATGTATTAAAAATGTATAAAAAACGGAAATATCACATTTACATAAGTATTCAGAACCATTGCTCAGTACTTTGTTAGCACCTTTAGCAGCGATTCCACCTCGAGTCTTCTTGGGTATAATGCTAAAAGCTTGGCACATCTGTATTTGTGGAGTTTCTCCCATTCTTCTCTGCAGATCCTCTCAAGCTCTGTCAGATTGGATGGGGAGCTTCGCTGCACAGCTATTTTCAGGTCTCTCCAGAGATGTTCGATCGGGTTCAAGTCTGCTCTCTGGCTGGGCCACTCAAGGACATTCAGAGACTTGTTCCCGAAGCCACTCTTGCGTTGTCTTGGCTGTGTGCTTCGGGTTGTTGTCCTGTTAGGAGGTGAACCTTTGCCACAGTCTGTCCTGAGCACTCTGGAGCAGGTTTTCATCAAAGATCTCTCTGTACTTTGCTCTGTACATCTTTCCCTTTATCCTGACTAGTCTCCCAATCCCTGCCACTAAAAAACATCCCCACAGCGTGATGCTGCCACCATCACGCTCACCGTAGGGATGGTATTGGCCAGGTGATGATCGGTGCCTGGTTTCCTCCAGACGGGACGCTTGTCATTCAGGCCAAAGAGTTCAATCATGGTTTCATCAGACCCGAGAATCTTGTTTCTCATGGTCTGAGAGTCCTTTAGGTGCCTTTTGGTAAACTCCAAGCGGGCTGTCATGTGCCTTTTACTGAGGAGTGGCTTCCGTCTGGCCACTCTATTATAAAGGTCTGATTGGTGTAGTGCTGCAGAGATGGTTGTCCTTCTGGAAGGTTCTCCCATCTCTGCAGAGGAAATCTGACGCATGGTCACCTCCCTGCCCAAGGCCCTTCTCCCCCGATTGCTCATTTTGGCCAGGCGGCCAGCTCTAGGAAGAGTCTTGGTGGTTCCAAACTTCTTCCATTTAAGAATGATGGAGGCCATTGTGTTCTTGGGGACCTTCAATGCTGCAGAAATGTTTTGGTACCTTTCCCCAGATCTCTGCCTCTACACAATCCTTTCTCTGCGCTCTACGGACAATTCCTACGACTTCATGGCTTGGTTGTTGTTCTGACATGCACTGTCAACTGTAGGACCTTATATAGACAGGTGTGTGCCTTTCCAAACCATGTCTAATCAATAGAATTTACCACAAGTGGACTCCAATCAAGTTGTAGAAACATCTCAAGGATGATCAATGGAAACCGGATGCACCTGAGCTCAATTTCGAGTCTCATAGCAAAGGGTCTGAATACTTATGCGAATATGGTATTTATGTTTTTAATTTTTTATAATTCGCATTGTCATTATGGGGTAGATCGATGAGGGCAAACAAATATTTTCATCAGTTTTAGAATAGGGCTGTAACGTAACAAAATGTGGAAAAAGTGAAGGGGTCTGAATACTTTCCAAAGGCACTGTATATGGTGCCGGACCAGGGTTTATATATATGGCACCTGACCAGGGTTTCCATTATGAAGATGTAGTGCCGGACATTTAACCGGAAGCATTTTTATTTATACTCTAGTGAGTTCAGTGAACTCCAGTGAGCTCCAGACGGCATCCCTAGCCGCATCCTCAGAGCATGCGCAGACCAGCTGGCTGGTGTGTTTACAGACATATTCCCTATCCCAGTCTGCTGTTCCCACATGATTCAAGAGGGCCACCAATGTTCCTGTTCCCAAGAAAGCTAAGGTAACTGAGCTAAACGACTATCGCACCGTAGCACTCACTTCCGTCATCATGAAGTGCATTGTGAGACTAGTCAAGGATCATATCACCTCCACCCTACCTGACACCCTAGACCCACTCCAATCTGCTTACCGCCCCAATAGGTTCACAGACGGTGCAATCGCAATCACACTGCACACTGCCCTAACCCATCTGGACAAGAGGAATACCTATGTAAGAATGCTGTTCATTGATTACAGCTCAGAATCTAACACCATAGTACCCTCCAAACTCGTCATTAAGCTCGAGACCCTGGGTCTCGACCCCACCCTGTTCAACTGGGTCCTGGACTTTCTGACGGGCCGCCCCCAGGTGGTGAGAGTAGGAAACAACATCTCCACCCCGCTGATCCTCAACACTGGGGCCCCACAAGGGTGCGGGGACTTGCTTCCATTCAGCCACAATAGCATTAGTGAGGTCTGGCACTGATGTTGGGTGATTAGGCCTGGCTCTTAGTCGGTGTTCTAATTCATCCCAAAGGTGGTACATTGGGTTGAGTTCCCGACCGTGCAGTAATATCTAACAAGTAATCTAACAATTTCACAACAACTACCTTATACACACAAGTGTAAAGGAATGAATAAAAATATGTACACGTAGGATATTTGTGCATCACTGTCAGTAGTATGCATTTGCATTCCAAAATGGTATTGCATTTTGAAATGTGTGAAAGGCATATTCACAGACACAAGTAACCATACTATTTCAACCTCCTAGTGTGGAAAGATATATAAAACACAGGCAAATCACATTTTTGACTGCACTGGGCCTTTAAAACATTTTCTTAACGCCCCATGTCACATATAGCTTAGTTACCACTTTCACTGTAATTTCAATGGCTCATTTGATTAATTGCAACATCAGGAGGTATATTTCTCATTTAGTGACACATTTTGAAAGGTTTGAAGTCACAGTATGAAAAGGTCTGCTTTTGGCGGCTTCTAAAAAACATACATAAAGATAACCTTTTACATTTTTTATTGCTTTCCAGAGTCATGGATGCAAAATTCCCTTATTAAAACTGAGAATAATTAAGAAACCCAAGTATGAGACCCCAGTTAGGATTTATTTTACTAGCATGGGATTCATTAACATACCAGCTAACAACTGGATTTGAGGTGGATTGTAGGTGGAAAATAGTCAAATGTCATACACTGAGTATACCAAACATTAGGAAAACCTTCCTATTATTGAGTCCCCCCCACCTACAGATGTGCTTCTCACAGTTGTGTCAAGTTGGCTGGGTGTCCTTTGGGTGGTGGACCATTCTTGATACACACAGGAAACTATTGAGCATGAAAACCTCAGCAGCGTTGCAGTTCTTGACACAAACCGGTGCGCTTGGCATCTGCTACCATACCCCGTTCAAAGGCACTGAAATCTTTTGTCTTGCCTTCCATGTCGCAATAGTCTCAACGCTTAACAATCCTTCTTTAACCCGTCTCCTCCCCTCAATAAAAGCCTTTGACACTTATGAAATTCTTGTAATTATACTTCAGTAGTCCATAGTAACATCTGACAAAAATATCTAAAGACACTGAAGCAGCAAATTTTGTGAAAATTTGTGTCATTCTCAAAACTTTTGGCCACGACTGTACACTGATTGAAGTGGATTTAACAAATATGGGATTATTGCTTACATCTGGATTCACTTGCTCAGTCTGTCATGGAAAGAGCAGTGGTTCTTAATGTTTTGTATACTCAGTGTATATGCTCATAAACACAACTGCAATTTTCCTTCACTACAATGTCAAATTCACAACCCATACCAGTAGAATATGATGTCAAATACAGTATGTTTTACCCATCCTCTCTCTCTGTCTGCAGGCATTCGGCCGCCTATCATGAACGGGCCCATGAACCCACGGCCCCTGGTGGCCCTGCTGGACGGGCGTGACTGCACCATAGAGATGCCAATCCTGAAAGAGTGGCCACTGTGGCCTTCTGTGATGCCCAGTCCACCCAGGAGATCCATGAGAAGGTGCTGCCCTGCCTCTCCATGCCAAATGATTATCGGTCTGCTCAGCTTCATTTACATGCTACCTCTTTCAAGCTAATTCAAAAAAGACTCCCTGGCCTAAAAACAGTATTTATTGACCATACTATAAGCAAGACCTTGCGCTGCTAAACTAGCTTGTTAACATACCGTAATTAACGATGTACTCAAAACAATGTCCAGCTTTTACAACCATCTCTCTCTCTCTCTCTCTCTCTCTCTCTCTTTCTCAATGCACTTTTAGATGTGTGTATTGTATTGTGAATTGCTAGGAACACAAGCATTTCACTACACACACAATAACATCTGCTAAATATGTGTATGTGACCAATAGAATTTGATTTGATTTGAAAGATTAGCTACTACTACAAGAGCCCAACGGAGAGCCCATGTCAGGGGCTTTGGAGTAAACAACACAGCTACAGTTAATGCAGTTTGGCTTTGAATTCTGATGACACATTAGTTCAAAGTGGTCTATTTCTCTTATTGAAGGGTGCTATATAACTGTCCTCTGTGTACTAAACCTGAGAGCTTTCTGTTGGCAGGTACTGAACGAGGCTGTAGGAGCTCTGATGTACCACACCATCACGCTAACGAGGGAGGACCTGGAGAAATTCAAGGCACTTCGGATCATCGTCCGCATAGGCAGCGGCTTTGACAATATCGACATCAAGTCGGCTGGAGATTTAGGTGAGGCCCTGCACTACTCTTTCTCAACTTTATACAGATGTCCACCCAAAGACTTGCAGGCTTACTAGGTCAAATATTGTATCATTTTCTGCATGTTATGGTACTCCATTTGAAACAATGTGCAACTGCTCAGATCTCCATAATAAAAATAACTTTTTGATATAGTAAACTATACTAACCTTACGTTACTCCAACTTACGCTAGGAGTAGCTGTTTACAATAGTCCTCTCCCCCAATAGGGATAGCAGTGTGTAACATGCCAGCAGCGTCGGTGGAGGAGACAGCGTACTCCACACTGTGTCACATCCTGAACTTGTACAGACGAACCACGTGGCTTCACCAGGCACTGCGCGAGGGCACCATGGCACAGAGCGTGGAGCAGATCAGAGAGGTGGCGTCCGGGGCGGCGCGGATCCGTGGGGAGACACTTGGCATCATCGGCCTCGGTTAGTCAGAGATCTTTCAGTACAATGTTGTATTACACTACCCAACTAGCTATTAGCTGAAGATACGATTGTGGATAATTGGTTGTTTAGATATGGGATTTTTCAGTAGTGTTCGATAGCTTTTCTATATGCCATTGCTTGCTGTGAATTGTTACAAAACAGGCATGGTATATGCTGTAAGGATTTCACCTTTATTGCATCCCTTTGGTGTAACTACAGTATTTACATGTCTGTGAATTACTCAAATGTCCATGTTGTGTTGTTGTGTATCCTCAGGTCGTGTTTGCCAGGGTGTAGCACTGAGAGCCAAAGGGTTTGGGTTCAATGTGATCTTCTATGACCCATACCTGTCTGACGGGTTGGAGCGAGCCCTGGGCCTGCAGCGCGTTAACACCCTCCAGGACCTGCTTTTCCACAGCGACTGTGTCACCCTCCACTGCAGCCTCAACGAGCACAACCACCACCTCATAAATGACTTCACCATCAAACAGGTCAGGGACATGACCCATGTACACATGTACACACACATCTAATTTAGGCCTACAAAAAGGGGGGACACTTATTGTACAATACAGGTGGACAACTTTGGTTTAAAAAGTAGGGGGGACATATTTTATAAAAACATTTATCCAGTCGGATAAACACTCCAAACAGCCTCCCCGACCGCTCGGAGGCAACATAGTCCTAAAGCACTTAGAAGAATCTAAATAATATTTTGATTTGTTTCAAACTTTTTTGGTTACTACTTGATTCCATATGTGTTATTTCATAGTTTTGATGTCTTCACTATTATTATACAATGTAGAAAACAGTAAAAATAAAGAAAAACCCTTGAATGAGTAGGTGTGCCTCTGGTAAGCAGCCTCTGGTAAGACACGGGGTGGCGGCCTATGTACAGTTGAAGTCGGAAGTTTACAGACACTTAGGTTGGAGTCATTAAAACTCGTTTTTTAACAACTCCACAAATATCTTGTTAACAAACTATAGTTTTGGCAGGTCGGTTAGGACATCTACTTTGTGCATGACACAAGTCATTTTTCCAACAATTGTTTACAGACAGATTATTTCACTTATAATTCACTGTATCACAATTCCAGTGGGTCAGAAGTTTACATACACTAAGTTGACTGTGCCTTTAAACAGCTTGGACAATTCCAGAAAATTATGTCATGGCTTTAGAAGCTTCAGATAGGCTAATTGACATCATTTGAGTCAATTGGAGGTGTACCTGTGGATGTATTTCAAGGCCTAC
Source organism: Hucho hucho (assembly GCA_003317085.1). Lineage (NCBI taxonomy): Eukaryota > Metazoa > Chordata > Actinopteri > Salmoniformes > Salmonidae > Hucho > Hucho hucho. The sequence continues at coordinate 48,499 of QNTS01005873.1, forward strand.
CTTCAAACTCAGAGCCTCTTTGCTTGACATCATGGGAAAATCTAAATAAATCAGCCAAGACCTCAGAAAATAATTTGTAGACCTCCACAAGTCTGGATCATCCTTGGGAGCAATTTCCAAATGCCTGAAGGTACCATGTTCATCTGTACAAACAATAGTACGCAAGTATAAAAACCATGGGACCACGCAGCTGTCATACCACTCAGGAAGGTCACGCATTCTGTCTCCTAGAGATGAACGTACTTTGGTGTGCAAAGTGCAAATAAATTCCAGAACAACAGCAAAGGACCTTGTCAAGATGCTGGAGGAAACAGGTACAAAAGTATCTATATCCACGGAGTCCTACAGTGAGGGAAAAAAGTATTTGATCCCCTGCTGATTTTGTATGTTTGCCCATTGACAAAGAAATTATCAGTCTAATTTTAATGGTAGGTTTATTTGAACAGTGAGAGACAGAATAACAAAAAAATCCAGAAAAACGCATGTGAAAAATCCCATTGAAAAATCTGTGGAGGGAGCTGAACGTTCGAGTTGCCAAACGTCAGCCTCGAAACCTTAATGACTTGGAGAAGATCTGCAAAGAGGAGTGGGACAAAATCCCTCCTGAGGTGTGTGCAATCCTGGTGGCCAACTACAAGAAACGTCTGACCTCTGTGATTGCCAACAAGGGTTTTGCCACCAAGTACTAAGTCATGTTTTGCAGAGGGGTCAAATACTTATTTCCCTCATTAAAATGCAAATCATTTTATAAAATTTTTCACATGCATTTTTCCTGATTTTTTTGTTGTTATTCTGTCTCTCACTGTTCAAATAAACCTACCATTAAAATTATAGACTGATCATTTCTTTGTCAGTGGGCAAACGTACAAAATCAGCAGGGGATCAAATACTTTTTTCCCTCACTGTATATCAACATAACCTGAAAGGCCGCTCAGCAAGGAAGAAGCCACTGCTCCAAAACCACCATAAAAAACTGCACATGGGGACAAAGATCGTACTTTTTTGGAGAAATGTCCTCTGGTCTGATGAAACAAAATAGAACTGTTTGGCCATAATGACCATCGTTATGTTTTGAGGAAAAAGGGGGAGGCTTGCAAGCCGAAGAACACCATCCCAACCGTGAAGCACGGGGTGGCAGCATCATGTTGTGGGGGTGCTTTGCTGCAGGAGGGACTGGTGCACGTCACAAAATAGATGGCATCATGAAGTAAGAAAATTCTGTGGATATATTGAAGCAACATCTCAAGACATCAGTCAGGAAGTTAAAGCTTGGTCGCAAATGGGTCTTCCAAATGGACAATGACCCCAAGCATACTTCCAAAGTTGTGTCAAAATGGCTTAAGGACAACAAAGTCAAGGTATTGGAGTGGCCATCACAAAGCCCTGACCTCATCCTATAGAACATTTGTGGGCAGAACTGAAAAAGTGTGTGTGAGCAAGGAGGACTACAAACCTGACTCAGTTACACCAGCTCTGTCAGGCGGAATGGGCCAAAATTCACCCAACTTATTGTGGAAAGCTAGTGGAAGGCTACCCGAAATGTTTGACCCAAGTGAAACAATTTAAAGGCAATGCTACAAAATACTAATTGAATGTATGTAAACTTCTTACCCACTGGGAATGTGATGAAAGAAATAAAAGCTGAAATAAATCATGCTCTCTACTATTATTCTGACATTTCACATTCTTAAAATAAAATGGTGATTCTAACTGACCTAAGACAGGGAATTTTTACTAGGATTAAATGTCAGGAATTGTGAAAAACTGAGTTTAAATGTATTTGGCTAAAGTGTATGTAAACTTCCGACTTCAACCGTATATTTGTAAACAACAGCTAAACAACGACATCTAAGGAAGTCTCGAGGTTTTGCTCGCCTGAGGTAGAGTATCTCATGATAAGCTGTAGACCACACTATCTACCTAGAGAGTTTATCTGTATTTTTCGTAGCTGTCTGTATACCACCACAGACCGATGCTGGCACTAAGACCGCACTCAATGAGCTGTATACCGCCATAAGCAAACAGGAAAATGCTCATCCAGAGGCGGCGCCCCTAGTGGCCAGGGACTTTAAAGCAGGGAAACTTAAATCCGTTTTACCAAATTTCTGTCAGCATGTTAAATGTGCAACCAGAGGGAAAAAAACTCTAGACCACCTTTACTGCACACACAGGGACATGTACAAAGCTCTCCCTCGCCCACCATTTGGCAAATCTGACCATAATACTATCCTCCTGATTCCTGCTTACAAGCAAAAAAATTAAGCAGGAAGCACCAGTGACTCGGTCAATAAAAAATGTGGTCAGATGAAGCAGATGCTAAACTACAGGACTGTTTTTCTAGCACAGGCTGGAATATGTTCCGGGATTCTTCCGATGTCATTGAGGGGTACACCACATCAGTCACTGGTTTCATCAATAAGTGTATCGATGATGTCGTCCCCACACTGACTGTACGTACATACCCCAACCAGAAGCCATGGATTACAGGCAACATTCACACTGAGCTAAAGGGTAGAGCTGCCGCTTTCAAGGAGCGGGACTCTAACCCGGAAGCTTATAAGAAATCCCGCTATGCCCTCTGATGAACCATCAAACAGGTAAAACGTCAATACAGGACTAAGATCGAATTGTACTACACCGGCTCCGACGCTCGTCGGATGTGGCAGGGCTTGCAAACTATTACAGACTACAAAGGAAAGCACAGCCGAGAACTGCCCAGTGACACGAGCCTACCAGATGAGGCAAGTAACACTGAAACATGCATGAGAGCATCAGCTGTTCCGGACGACTGTGTGATCACGCTCTCTGCAGCCGATATGAGTAAGACCTTTAAACAGGTCAACAGTCACAAGGCCGCAGGGCCAGATGGATTACCAGGACGTGTACTCAGAACATGTGCTGACCAACTGGCAAGTGTCTTCACTGACATTTTCAACCTCTCCCTGTCTGAGTCTGTAATACCAACATGTTTCAAGCAGACCACTATAGTCCCAGACCACCTAAGGACCCTTGGACTAAACACCTTCCTCTGCAACTGGTAAGGGTAGGTAACAACACATCTGCCACGCTGGCATTTGGCATGGGTCCTCTGATCCTCAAAAGGTTTTACAGCTGCACCATCGAGAGCATCCTGACGGGTTGCATCACTGCCTGGTATGGCAACTGCTTGGCCTCCGACCGCAAGACACTACAGAGGGTAGTGTGTACGGCCCAAGCCAAGCTTCCTGCCATCCAGGACCTCTATACCAGGCAGTGTCAGAGGAAGGCCCTAAAAATTGTCAAAGACTCCAGCCACCCTAGTCATAGACTGTTACCGCACGGCAAGCGGTCCCCCCCAAGCCATAAGACTCCTGAACATCTAATCAAATGGCTACCCAGACTATTTGCATTTGATTTGTGTCCAAACTTTTGACTGGTACTGTATATGTGGATGATACTGTTGGTCTGTCAAAACTACAGTCAGATTTTTAGCATCAACCGAGAATGTGATTAATAATAACATAAAATGTGTTTTCTATTGGGTGATTATAACACACATTTTACAAGTAAGAACCACTCACTGATATCTGACTTTTTGAATACTTTATACTCCAGCTATATGTATCCCCTCATCTATAAGCCCACAAGAGTGACCAGTTTATCTGCCACCCTTATTGATAATATTTTTTACAAATTCTTTGAATAATGTCGCTAATACAGGTATACTTTATACTTACATTTTTGACCACTTTACAATTTTCCACTTCTCTTTGGCAGTTGGAAATGATTAGTAGCATTAAATGTAGAATATTTTACAAAAGTAATTGTGCTTTAAGATGTTGATTGATGAAATTGAATGGGAAAATGTTTATAATCAGGCTAATCTTTCAACTCTGTATTTCACCACTGCTTTCCCGGAGTTAAGCCACTTAAGAGAGCACCAGAAGGGTTCTGGAAACCTTGGTTAACAACCAGTGTAAAAAAATCCTCAGTAAAAAAAGTTGTATAAAAATCCCTCTCCCCTGAATTCTGCGAATTACAAAAAGTATAAAAACAAATTTACGGACCTATTTTGGATATTCCCCAAAATATATTTTACTAACAAATTCCCAAAATCCTTAAATAATATGAAGTCAACTTGTGTCACGACTTCCTCTCCTTGTTCGGGCGGCGTTCGGCGGTCGACGTCACCGGTCTTCTAGCCATCGCCGATCCACTTTTCATTTTCCATTTGTTATGTCTTGTTTTCTATCACACCTGGTTTTAATTTGCCCTCATTACTGTTGCTTATTTAACCCTCTGTTTCCCCCATGTCTGTGTGGGGAATTGTTTGTTCAGCATGCCGGTTTACGCCGGGTTTGTATGTTTTCGCCTGTGCTTTGTGCAGCCGGTATTTTTAACGTGTATTTTGTACTTTGTGCTGCCTTACTTGGTTTTGGGCATTTGTTTTGTGATGCGGTTGTGTTCTGCTTGTACATTTGCCTTAGTAAAGTACTTAGTACACTCATCTCTGCTCTCCTGCGCCTGACTACCTACACCAGCTACACCCACCGCATGACAACTTGGAAAATCATCTAACAACTATCCCATCAAAGTGATGAAATCTGTTGGTATCATCAGAAATATCAGTGGTTTGGTTCATCAGGCTCGCTTCCTAACTCTTTACTATAGCTTAATTGACTCATATCTCATTTACTGTAATCTTGTCTGGGCCAGTAGATAAGCCTCCGACATACACAAATTACTCATCATACAAAAGAAATGTGCAAGACTAGCCACCTCCTCTAATTACCTTGCTTCATCTGCTCCTTTGTTTAAGAAACTCAATATATTGTCTATTTACCACATCAATGTATGTCAATTATGCATTTTCATCTACAAATACTCATACCTCCCAGACAATTTACGTAAACCCTTCAATGGATTATTCCAGGTTAATTCTGAAATCCATCTATATAACACTGTGATAACCTTCACCCTCCCCACTGCTGCACCTCACATAGTCAGTTCTCTATCAGATACAGAGGTACCATACTCTGGAATTCTTATCTTCACATTGCCAAAACCTCATCATCCCTCAATAACTTCAAGCAAAGACAGGAGGTCAGCTTGATGAACCAAACTACTCATCAGTAATCTCCTCCGTATAGCTCAACTCTCACACACTCACATCCACACATGCGCACACACATATAAACAAAACATATACTGTTTATAATTTTTTGTGATTGCTGATCAGTTCATTTGTACATTTATGATTAGCGGATTTTGTTATCTGTTTTAAAAAACATTTTTGTACTTATGTATTATATATACACCTGCACACCGTTTTTTATTCATTTGTTTTTATCTGTATTGTTGTTTATCACTTATTTGCTTTGGTGTAAATAAATTAAACCTAAACCTACTGGGACATTTCATTCACGGTTGTGCACTGCATTGTTTACATATTTTATATGGTGTGTTGTAGATGCGCCAGGGTGCGTTCCTGGTTAACACGGCCCGAGGGGGGCTCGTGGATGAGAAGGCTCTAGCACAGGCCCTGAAAGAGGGGAGGATACGAGGGGTGGCCATGGACGTCCATGAGACAGAGCCCTTCTGGTTAGCTCCCTTTCCATTATTCTATCTTAAACTGTCTTCGTTTTGCTAATATTTATTTCCCACTGTGTTGAGGTGAGTCTAATATTACGCAACCATGTTTCCTTTTTCTCAGCTTCAGCCAGGGACCTCTGAAAGATGCTCCTAACCTGATATGTACTCCGCATGCTGCCTGGTACAGCGAACAGGCTTCTATTGAGATGAGAGAGGAGGCAGCCCGGGAGATCCGACGAGCCATTTCAGGTAACATACCTGTTACACTAATAATGGGTATTCTTGGGTTGATTATTGTTTTCCCCAAGGGGCAATGTATCAGGCTCCCCTCTCACTAATAAGAAACAGCAAAGCCACAATAACGAACTCCCTAATAACGGCATTGTGCTTCATCAATGACTGTTTCCTGCTTCCAGGTCATATTCCAGACAGCCTAAAGAACTGTGTGAATAAAGAGTTCCTGTCCCAGACTACTCACTGGGTCAATATGGATCCTGCTGTCATTCATCCTGAGCTCAATGGGGCCTATAGGTAATGAACCCACTGTTGATACATAAAACAAGTAGATACCGGTACTGTATATGCATTTACAAGTGCTATAGCATTTTATGATTCATCCTCTTCTTATCTCAGGTACCCTCCTGGTGTTGTGAGTTTGGCCTCTGGGGGGCTCCCTCCACCTATGGAGGGAATCGTTCCTAATGCTGTGCCCATAACACACAGCCTGCCCAGCGTCGCCCACCCCTCTCACGCGACTTCGCCTCACAGAGGTCTATTACAGTTCAACTGGTCCAACCATAGGGGTCATCTTTTTCAAATAAATAAATTGTGCAGAAAAAAATAGAATAATAATGTGGATTTGGAAAGAGAAAATACAAATATCCTTTAAAGCAAATCCTGCTGTTTAGACTGTAGTTTGACCTAGTAAAGTGGGTGAATATCTGTTGCTGTGGCCTATGGGTTCATCGTTAAAGCAGAAGTAGTTGATTATAACATGAATAACCTGTTTGTGTACAGTTTTTAGAACTATGAAAACAATATTTATATTGCAGTCTAAAAGAAAAACAAGGGTGAAAACTAACCAACTGATTTTAAAAAGACAATAGTACAGTATGTTTGTTTTTATATATTCCCCAACAAGCCCCAAAAGAGGCAGCTTTTGCACAACTTCTCAGGAAATTGAGTTTCCCTAGTTATTTTCCATTTATGCCAGATAGTGCTTTCTTTTTCTACCTGCCTGCCTGTTTTGTTTATATTAGCAAACATACTAACCCATAAGAGTCTAAGCCCTGTCTAAGCCGGGGGAGGGGGTGGGGTTCTACTAAGCTATATGGAATTGTTGTAAGAAGGTCATACCAAAGAGCATTTAGCTATTTGATTTTGAATTTTAAGACCCGTTGAAGTATCAACAAAAATGTAGATAAAAAAAACAAAAGATAATTAAGACAAACTTCCTTTAGATTTTTTTGGGGGTAACTATCTGTTGTTCCATGTAGTGATCTGTTATTCAATGCATTTGTATGGGCTAATTGCAGTAAGGCAAAATAAAAATTGTAGGTATCCAAAAAATATATATACAAAATATTTGATAAAAAATTGTATTTAGCCTTACTGCTATTAGCCCATACGAGTGCATTGATTAACAGATTCACTACATGCAAAAACAGATAGTCACCCCCCAAAAAATCTAAAGAAAGTTTGTTCTGAAGTGTCTGTCCTATATACGTATATATGAGAGGCCTGTGAGTCTTCTGAGGCCTGTGAGAAAAACAGCTGACGTACTGAAGTACAGTACCTGTCAAAAGTTTAGACACACCTACTTATTCAATGGTTTTTCTTTATTTTTACTATTTTCTACATTGTAGAATAATAGTGAAGACATAAAACTATGAAATAACACATATGGAATCATGTAGTAACCAAAAAAGTGTTAAACTAATCAAAAAATATTTTATATTTGAGATTCTTCAAAGTAGCCACTCTTTGCCTTAATGACAGCTTTGCACACGCTTGGCATTCTCTCAACCAGCTTCATGAGGTAGTCACCTGGAGTGCATTTCAATTAACATGTGTGCCTTGTTAAAAGTTCATTTGTGGAATTTCTTTCCTTCTTAATGCGTTTGAGCCAATCAGTTGTGTTGTGACAAGGTGGGGGGTATACAGAAGAGGGCCCTATTTTGTAAAAGATCAAATCAAATCAAAATTTCTTGGTCACATACATGTGATTAGCAGATGTTATTGCAGGTGTAGCGAAATGCTTGTGCTTCTAGCTCTGACAGTGCAGTAATATCTAACAAGTAATATCTAACAAATTACACAACATATATCCAATACACACAAATCTTAGTTGAAATGAATTAAGACTATATACATATGGACGAGCGATGTCAGAGCGGAACTGACTAACATATAGAAAACAGTATATACATATGAGATGAGAAATGCAAGATATGTAAACAAGCTTAATGATGAGCTTGGAGGGTACTATGGTGTTGAATGCTGAGCTATAGTCAATAAACAGCATTCTTACATAGGTATTCCTCTTGTTCAGATGGGATAGGGCAGTGTGCAGAGGGATGGCGATTGCATTGTCTGTGGATCTATTGGGGCGGTAAGCAAATAGAAGTGGGTCTAGGGTGGCAGGTAAGGTTGAAGTGATTTGATCCTTGACTAGTCTCTCAAAGCACTTCATGATGACGGAAGTGAGTGCTACAGGGCGATAGTCATTAAGTTCAGTTACCTTTGCCTTCTTGGGTACAGGAACAATGGTGTCCATCTTGAAGCATGTGGGGACAGCAGAATGGGATAGGGAGAGATTGAGTATGCCCGTAAACACACCAGCCTGCTGGTCTGAACATGCTCTGAGGACGTGGCTAGGGATGCCGTCTGGGCTGGCAGCCTTGCAAGGGTTAACACGTTTAAATGTTTTACTCACGTCGGCCATGGAGAAGGAGAGCCCACAGTCCTTGGTAGCTGGCCGAGTTGGTGGCACTGTGTTATCCTCAAAGCGTGCGAAGAATGTGTTTAGCCTGTCCGGAAGCAAGACATCGGTCTCAGCGACGTGTCTGGTTTTCCTTTTGTAGTCCGTGATTGTCTGTAGTCCCTGCCACATACGTCTCGTGTTTGAGCCGTTGAAATGCAACTCCACTTTATCTCTATACTGACGTTTAGCTTGTTTGATTGCCTTGCGGTGTGAATAACTACACTGTTTATATTATTTTTTAATCTTTTTTTTGTACCCCTTTTCTCCCCAATTTCATGGTATCCAATTGGTAGTTACAGTCTTGTCCAAGCCACACTGCTTCTTGACACAACGCCCACTTAACCCAGAAGCCAGCCGCACCAACGTGTCGGAGGAAACACTGTACACCTGGCGACCATGTCAGTGTGCATTGCGCCCAGCCCGCCACAGGAGTCGCTAGTGCGCAATGGGACAAGAACATCCCTGCTGGCCAAATCCTCCGCTAACCCGGACAACGCTAGGCCAATTGTGCACCGCCCCATGGGTCTCCCGGTCGCAGCCGGCTGCAACAGAGCCTCGATTGGTCATACCAGCGTTGAATAGTCCTTAGCACGGGTACTTCCTCTTTGAGTTTCTGCCTATAAGACAGGAGCAGCAAGATGGAGTCATGGTCAGATTTGCCGAAAGGAGGGTGGGGGAGGGCCTTGTAAGCATTCCGGAAGTTTGAATAGCAATGGTCGAGAGTCTTAGCAGCGCGAGTAGGACAGTTGATAGAACTTTGGCAGCCTAGTCCTCAAATTTGCTTTGTTAAAATCCCCAGCTACAATAAATGCAGCCTCAGGATATGTGGTTTCCAGTTTGATTGTGAGGTATTATAGGTCGGGTGAACAAAATAACTTGAGTTCCTCTATATTCCTAGAATAACATCATCAGTCGTTAATCATGAAACACACCCCTCCACCCTTCTGCTTCCCGGAGAGATATTTATTCCTGTCTGCGGGATGTACTGAGAATCCTGCTGGCTTTACCGACTCCGACAGAGTATCCCGAGAGAGCCATGTTTCTGTGAAACAAAGTACGTTACAGGCCCCGATGTCTCTCTGGAAAGAAATCCTTGCTCTAAGCTCATCAACTTTGTTATCCAAAGACTGAACATTAGCGAGTAATATACTCGGAAGCAGTGGGTGGTGTGCGCGCCTCCTAAGTCGAACCAGCTGGCCGCCTCGAGTGCCTCTCCTCTGCCGTTGATGTTTTGAGTCGGTCTCTGGAAAAAGTTCAATTGCTCTGGGGAGAGTGAACAAAGGATCTGCTCCAGGGAAGTCGTATTCCTGGTCATAATGCTGGTAGTTCTGGAGAGTTACCGCCGCTCTAATATCCAATAGTTCTTCCCGGCTGTCTGTAATGACACAAAACATTTCCTGAGGTAATAATGTAAAAAAATTGTACATGAAAAAACAAAAATACTGCAAAGATTCCTAAGAGCTGCCATTTACGTCGGCGTCATCTTATGGCAAGAACAGCTCAAATAAGCAAAGAGAAACGACAGTCCATCATTACTTTAAGTCATGAAGGTCAGTCAATACGGAAAATGTCAAGAACTTTGAAACTTTTTTCATGTGCAGTCTCAAAAACCATCAAGCTCTGATGAAACTGGCTCTCATGAGGACCGCCACAGGAATGGAAGACCCAGAGTTAAGTTTATTAGAGTTATCTAGAAGCGAAAGAAACGCACACCTATTTAGGCGAGGTGCTGGCTAGCGGAGTGGAACACTTAAAAAAAATAAAGGAGCTCTCTAGGAGCTCAGATGCAAAAATATTTATGTCCAACGTTTCGACAGACAAGCTGGCTTCATCAGGGTATAATGACAAGCACTGCGGGATGACTCATTTATATAGTGTGAAAAGACACACACAGGTGTCTGTAATCATGGCCGGGTGTGGCCTGATATCATTGTTTAATTCTCATGTATTAAAATAGCATACAAAAAACATAAATGAACAGCATTCGATCATAGATACAATTAGGCTACATAAGCCTACAAACATTTACAATAGCAAAATCACAATAATCACAAGAATGGCTTCAAATCAAAGTCTACGTTGAGACCGAAGGGAGCAAGGGTCTTTAAATGAAAGATCCAGGCAGCCTCTCGTTTTAACAATAAATTGTAGAGGTCACCCCCTCTCCTAGGGAGGGTGACATGTTCGATGCCAATATAACGTAGAGACGAAATCGAGTGGTTTTCTTCCAAAAAGTGGGTAAGTCGAGTTTTTGCACCTAATGGTGCTATGATGCTCCGAGATTCGTACTTTTAATTCGCGCTTTGTTTTACCCACATCATTTTTACCACAAGGACAAGTTTTAAGATAAATAACTGCCTTAGTGGAGCACATGATAACACCTTTGATTAGGATCTGTTTCCCTGTTTGGGTGTGTTTGAAGGATCTACATTTATAAGTGCCATTGCATTGAGCACAGCCATTACATTTGTAGTTTCCATCCAGTAGGGGCGCAAACACACGTTCTGCAGGGATATCTTGGGGTGGTAAATCAGAGTTTACCAATTGATCTCTGAGGTGTCTGCCCCGCGAGAATACGACCAAGGGAAGGTCCGAAATCACATTACCGATACTATCATCGGATCTTAGAATGTGTCAATGTTTGTGAACGATTCCCTTAATTTGTTCAGAGCACTTTGAATAGTGGGTAGTTAGAACGCAAGAATGCTTATTTTTGCGAGACTGACCTTGAAAGGTCATGTCTCGTTTTGTTTTTAATTTTCTCAATGGCAGTATTAATCTGACCATTTTTGTACCCCCTCTCTTAAATTTTATTTGTGTCTCAGCCATATTTCGAAATCTGATTTGTTTTTTACAAATTATTTTGATAAGATAGAATTGGCTGTAGGCAAACTGTTTTTCAAGGGAAGTGGGTGACAACTATCAGCCCTCAACAAACTGTTACGATCAGTAGGTTTCCTGTAAAGATCAGTGTATAGAATATTATCCTCACACAAAATCAGAAAACTGATTTGATGTGTATCAGATTGCATAGTAAATCTCAGATGCTCAGAACAGGAGTTAATAAAAGCATGGAACGCCTGGAGCGGTTTTGCATCATCCCTCCATAGAACAAAAATATCATCAAAATACCTTTTCCAAATAATGATGTTAGGCAAGAAAACATTTTTGACAGGATTGAAAATAGACTGTTTCTCCATGTAACCCACATACAAATTAGCATAGTTAGGAGCCATGGGGGATCCCATAGCAGTACCCTTCGTCTGAGTAAAGAAGTTTATTAGAGTTACTAGCCTCAGAAATTGCAGCCCAAATAAATGCTTCACGGAGTTCAAGTAACAGACACATCTCAACATCCACTGTTCAGAACAGACAGTGTGAATTAGGCCTTCATGGTTGAATTGCTGCAAAGAAACCACTGCTAAAGGACACCAATAAGAAAAAGTGACTTGGGCCAAGAAACACGAGCAATGGACATTAGACCGGTGGAAATTTTTCCTTTGGACTGGAGTCCAAATTTGAGATTTTTGGTTCCAACCGCTGTGTATTTCCCACCGTAAAGCATGGAAGAGGTGGTGTTATGGTGTGGGGGTGCTTTGCTGGTGACTGTCTGTGATTTATTTTGAATTCAAGGCACACTTAACCAGTATGGCTACCACAGCATTCTGCAGCGATACGCCATCCCATCTGTTTTGGGCTTAATGGGACTATCATTTGTTTTTCAACAGGACAACCTCCAGGCTGTGTAAGGGTTATTTTACCAAGAAGGAGAGTGATGGAGTGCTGCATCAGATGACCTGGCCTCCACAATCCCCAGACCTCAATCAAATTAAGATGTTTTGGGATGAGTTTGACTGCAGAGTGAAGGAAAAGTGCTCAGCATATGTGGGAACTCCTTCAAGACTGTTGGAAAAGCATTCCAAGTGAAGCTGGTTGAGAGAATGCCAAGCTGTCATCAAGGAAAAGGGTGGCTATTTGAAGAATCTCAAATATAAACTATATTTTGATTTGTTTAACACTTTTTTAGTTACTACATGACTCCATGTGTTATTTCATAGGTTTGATGTCTTCACTATTATTCTACAATGTAGAAAATAGTCAAAATAAAGAAAAACCCTTAAATGAGTAGCTGTTCAAAAACTTTTGACTGGTAGTGTAATTATTTTTGGTTAACCAAAATCCAAAAAGAGATGTTTGTGACTGTATACATTTGTATAAATTATTTTTTAAATAAATAAAAGTGAAAATGTCAAATGTTGTCTTTATCCATTGGCATTCAGTCCAAGGAAAATGGATGCATTACCCAAATACTCTACTCGATGGCACAATAGCTGCCTGCAAGGCTCAAGGCCATTGTACCTGTATCTCAAATCAAATCAAATCACCTTTTATTTGTCACATACACATGGTTAGCAGATGTTAATGCGAGTGTAGCGAAATGCTTGTGCTTCTAGTTCCGACCATGCAGTAGTATCTAACAAGTAATCTAACAAATTCACAACAACTACCTTATACACACAAGTGTAAAGGAATGAATACGAGTATGTACATATAAATATATGGATGAGCGATGGTTGATCGGCGTAGGCAAGATGCAGTAGATGGTACGGAGTACAGTATATACATATGAGATGAGTAATGTAGGATATGTAAACATTATATAAATGCATTGTTTAAAGTGGCTAGTGATACATTTATTTCATCCAATTATAATTATTAAAGTGGCTAGAGATTTGAGTCGATGGCCGAATGGCATAGGCAAAATTCAGTAGATGGTTTAGAGTACAGTGTATACATTTGATATGAGTAATGTCGGATATGTAAACATTATATACAAAATTGTTTAAAGTGGCTAGTGATACATTTGTTACATCCAAGATTTAAGTCAGTATGTTTAACAGTCTGATGGCCTTGAGATAGAATCTGTTTTTCAGTCTCTCGGTCCCAGCTTTGATGCACCTGTACTGACCTCGCCTTCTGGATGATAGCGGGCAGGCAGACAGGCAGTGGCTCGGGTGGTTGTTGTCCTTGATGATCTTTTTGGCCTTCCTGTGACATCGGGTGGTGTAGGTGTCCTGAAGGGCAGGTAGTTTACCCCCGGTGATGCGTTGTGCAGTCCTCACTACCCTCTGGAGAGCCTTACGGTTGTGGGCGGAGCAGTTGCCGTACCAGGCGGTGATACAGCCTGACAGGATGCTCTCGATTGTGCATCTGTAGAAGTTTGTAAGTGATTTTGGTGACAAGCCGAATTTCTTCAGCCTCCTGAGGTTGAAGAGGCCCTGTTGCGCCTTCTTCACCACGCTGTCTGTGTGGGTGGTCCAATTCAGTTTGTCTGTGATGTGTACGCCGAGGAACTTAAAACTTTCCACCTTCTCCACTACTGTCCCGTCGATGTGGATAGGGGGGTGCTCCTTCTCCTGTTTCCTGAAGTCCACGATCATCTCCTTTGTTTTTCCTGACACCACACTCCGAGGGCCCTCACCTCCTCCCTGTAGGCCGTCTCGTCGTTGTTGGTAATCAAGCCTACCACTGTAGTGTCGTCAGCAAACTTGATGATTGAGTTGGATGCGTGCTTGGCCACGCAGTCATGGGTAAACAGGGAGTACAAGAGAGGGCTGGGAATGCACCCTTGTGGGGCCCCAGTGTTGAGGATCAGCGGGGTGGAGGTGTTGTTTCCTACCCTCACCACCTGGGGCTGGCCCGTCAGGAAGTCCAGGACCCAGTTGCACAGGGCTGGGTCGAGACCTAGGGTCTCGAGCTTAATGACGAGCTTGGAGGGAACTATGGTGTTAAATGCTGAGCTGTAGTC
>QNTS01005874.1:0-16935 GCA_003317085.1 Hucho hucho
AATCCCACTGCTGAAGCCAGAAGTCTAACATTGGGACCAATGACTTGAATTAGTATGGTTGCCTCATAGATATTACCTAGGTCCAGATGATAACGTGAAAGTAAAATGTTTAAGAAAGTTAGTGATTAAATAACAGGTGCTGAGGCTATGAGTAATCAGACCACCAGGTGTTAAACAAGTGTGTGAGTTCAGTGATACTTTTTCTCTTGCAGTACTCTGACAAAAAAACACAGTAAATATATACCACGCTTTCAGTACTTCCAAAGGGCCAATATCTGAATTTAAATACAACATTCTAAATACAGTAGTTTGTCTAAATAGTATTTGACAAAGACATGAGACCACCATAAAGCTGAGCTATGAAAGGGAACCTAAGGGGATATTATGTCATCGCTGTAATGGCTGCTGGTTGTAAGAGCTGATGGCTCATGTCTGGAGGCTGTTAGACATGATGCTGTGACCCACACTTCAGTCAGAATGAAAGGGCCTCAGAGAGCGGAGTGGGGTCTCTCTCTCTCTGACCCTCTCCCTCTCTGCCGCTTTGTTCCTCTCTCTCTCTCCCTCTCTCTCGCTCTGCCTTTCTCTCTCACCTGCCTCCCTCTCTCTCCCCCACCCTCCCTCCCTCCATCCCCCCTCTTCTCCCTCTCCCTCCCTCCATCCCCCCCTCTTCTCTCTCTCTCTCCCTCCCTCCTCCCCACCTCTCCATCCCCCTCTTCTCTCTATCACTCCCTCCTCTGTTCTCTCTCACTCCCTCTTCCCCCCTCTCTCTCTCTCCCTCCCTCCCTCCTCTCTCCCAGAACCCTCCAGCTGATAGTGGGAAGGATGACGTCAGCGCTTGCAGGCATCAAACGCCTGACAGTAGAGACAGAGAGAGACAGGCCAGGTTGTTGTAGGGCCCTATACTGTGCTTCTGTTGCCTGTTACAGGGGAAATGTTTGTGGGACATTAAGGAATACCCCATACAGCCAGCAAGAGGGAAGCGTAGAACAACACATTTAGAGCTCCCGCCTTCAGAACAAATCTGGGTTCAACTACTATTCGAAATGATTTCAAATTCTTTAGCTATGCTTGATTGAGCTTGCATGTTGCAATGGAACCAATTGAAAGGAGAAGGACTAAAGCAAACGCTGAAAGTATTTGAAAAATTCCAAATAGTATTTGAATCCAGGTCTGCTTCAGCGTGGAGGTTCTCTCAATAGAGATTTTGTGTTTTGTCTGGACTCGTCTGAAGAGAGATGAACATGCCAACTCGTGTTTTCCCCATGGCGGAGGTAACAGCTTGTAAGGTGAAACAGACTAATAATCAACACGTAGGAGCGCCGCAAAAAGGTATACGAGAACTTTCATATACTGTCTACTAAGTCCTTATCCTGTCAGAGAGTACCAGGAGACCTATAGGATACTAAGTCCTTATCCTGTCAGAGAGTACCAGGAGACCTGTAGGATACTAAGTCCTTATCCTGTCAGAGAGTACCAGGTGACCTATAGGATACTAAGTCCTTATCCTGTCAGAGAGTACCAGGAGACCTATAGGATACTAAGTCCTTATCCTGTCAGAGAGTACCAGGTGACCTATAGGATACTAAGTCCTTATCCTGTCAGAGAGTACCAGGAGACCTATAGGATACTAAGTCCTTATCCTGTCAGAGAGTACCAGGAGACCTGTAGGATACTAAGTCCTTATCCTGTCAGAGAGTACCAGGAGACCTGTAGGATCGTGCTCCTCTAATGCTATAGGATCTGATCACTAGTCTCAGACAGTCAGATTTTATAACCATCTGCCCTACGCCCAATGTTAGCTCTCCTGCAGTGATCTAGAACCCAATGTTAGCTCTCCTGCAGTGATCTAGAACCCAATGTGAACTCTCCTGCAGCGATCTGGAAGCCAATGTGAACTCTCCTGCAGCGATCTGGAACCCAATGTTAACTCTCCTGCAGAGATCTGGAACCCAATGTTAGCTCTCCTGCAGAGATCTGGAACCCAATGTTAACTCTCCTGCAGAGATCTGGAACCCAATGTTAACTCTCCTGCAGAGATCTGGAACCCAATGTTAGCTCTCCTGCAGAGATCTGGAACCCAATGTTAACTCTCCTGCAGAGATCTGGAACCCAATGTTAGCTCTCCTGCAGCAATGTGGGACCCATATAACATTGTATTCAAAGGAACATCTGTGCAATGTATACAAACTTTAGTTGACAACTCAACCAGATGTAAATCAAAACTAGATGTTGAACTGACATCTGTGCCCAGTGGGTTATGTGATTTATGAACTTGTATTACATCATGGGAAACTGCTGTGGGAGACTGTGAAGGACGATAACGGACGATATTGATATGAGTCTTGCTCCACGCCAGGTCTCTGTTATGTATTAGTATAGGCTCTAGGGAGGAGAGAGAGAGAGGGGATAGGTGGAACAGAGAGAAAAGAGAGGAAAGAGGCAGGCGAGACAGGACCACTAGCATGTTTGTTATGCGTTAGTATAGAAAGGGGAGAAAGTAAACCGGTTTGGTCTGGTACAAAATATATAGTGGGAGTTCGCCATACCGGTAAAAAATCTGCCTATCACAATAATTGACACAAAATGTCAAGAATACTGTAGACTATTACACCAGGTCCCCCATATAGTGCACTGCAATGGGACCTGGTCAAATGTATTGAGGCAGTAATATTCCAGGTTAGGGAAGAGGTCTGGTCTAAAGTAGTGCACTATATAGGGAAGAAGTCTGGTCTAAAGTAGTGCACTATATAGGGAAGAAGTCTGGTCTAAAGTAGTGCACTATATAGGGAAGAGGTCTGGTCTAAAGTAGTGCACTATATAGGGAAGAGGTCTGGTCTAAAGTAGTGCACTATATAGGGAAGAAGTCTGGTCTAAAGTAGTGCACTATATAGGGAAGAAGTCTGGTCTAAAGTAGTGTACTATATAGGGAAGAAGTCTGGTCTAAAGTAGTGCACTATATAGGGAAGAAGTCTGGTCTAAAGTAGTGCACTATATAGGGAAGAGGGTGCCATTTCAGACTGGGTTCCAGTCACACTGCATGGGTGGGCCTGTAAACCCAACCTCACCAGGAGGAAATCACTCCTCTACTGTGACTGATAATATACACAAACACAGACATCAACATCTAGCTTCACAGCCCTATGAAGCTGTTTAGACACACATGTCAAATGACAACAAAGTGTTGAGCTGTGCTCTTCAACTGCTTTCAACATAAATCAAAACAGTTATTTGCCACTCAGTGGTAGAGTACAGTACAAAGTCCATCTGCATTAGAGTATGGTGAGAATGTATTGGATGGTAACTTAGACTCACAGGCGGTTCTGCTCTTCTGTTTATCCTTATAGCTACTGTTGATCCCTGCAGCCAATTCAGACATCTTTCCTGAACCTGTTTTCAACCATGGCCAACAGCTGAGCCACAGCGCTGTCAAAATTAGTATTTACGTTATAAAAACTCACTGGAACAAGTTTCAAATAGGAAGAAAGTGCATTGTTCTGTATGGTGGATCTATCATGTGTTGTTAGCAGGGATGAGTAATGGTTAACCACTTGATCCAACCCCCACCACACACACACACACACACACACACACACACACACACACACACACACACACACACACACACCTCCAGGGAAAAGCCTCTCCCCCCAGGTGTCACCCCAAGCCCGGCCCAGGATGGGTGAGGTCATGCTGGGGAGCAAGGGAGGGATGGAGGGGAGGGAGGGATGGAGGAGTAAAACTGTCATTGTTTTCTTTATCAACTCATTCCCCTAGAGAAGGAAGGGTGTCCTACAGATGTTGTTTAGACACTGTTTTTCTACTCCATTACAACTCAGGGATCTCTATGACTTCATCCCCAAGCAGAATACAGACAAGAGTGTCAACTGTCGAGGCAACACTGACTTGGAATGACTCAATATCTCCACTTAGCAAAAGAATAGACTAAGTTTTGGAATAAGCTTTCACTTTGTTTTGACTTTGATTTAGGAGACAAGAAGGTCGCAGAAGGTCTGTTTGTGCTGTCTTGCCAACTCGTTTGGTCAGTATCACTTCCAAACAGGCACAAGACAGCACAAATAGATCTGGAACCAGGCTAGCAAAAATTGTCTGAATGAGGAAAATGCCACTCCCATTGGCTTAAGTGTAGAAACCAGATATGGAGCAACACATTATGTTATCGTGTAAATGATAATGTCAAACCAGTTGAACACGGATTAAGGAGCTGCTTCCAAGGAATGTTGTGGGCACATGTCCAAAGTGTGAGAGAGACTACTCATTCTATATCCAAGATGGTGTTTCAGTACTCTGAATGGACTGAGAGGACCGTATAGTGATGCATTTTGGAGCATTTTGGACCTTATCTTCTCACAGCTGGTTGTGTATAATGAGACCTAATCTTCTCACAGCTGGTTGTGTATAAAGAGACCTAATCTTCTCACAGCTGGTTGTGTATAAAAGGGAAAAAAACTCAAGCTACGAGAAGAAAAAGCTGAAAACATCTTGGGGGATAAAAATGCCTTGACAATGCGGTACAGTGTAGAGGAGTCCCTGCATGTGCAGTGTGGTAAGCCGTGCCAATAGAGAGTTTGGCAGAGCCAGAGTAGAGAAGCTCTCTAGTCTAACTCTACATGGGTGAATAAAGAGATCTCTGGATGGCTGAGAGAATCAGTATCATTGCTCTCTCTCTCTCTCTCTCTCTCTCTCTCTCTCTCTCTGTCGGTCTCTCTCTCTCTTTCTTTCTACATTTTTTTTCCTCAAATTTAATTGCAGCATTTTCATGTTTGGCAAATTAGACAAGCTCTCTAAAAGTTCCCCTCTTTTTGTCTGTTTACTATGTGTCTCTGTTGGTTGCCATGGTAATAAACAGAAAACACACGCACACAACACACACAAATACTGAGAACACACATGCGAACACACACACACACACGCACATACACACACATAATCTCTCGTCGTACTATCGCTGCACAGAGTGACTAGTCGGAACAATCTTGTCCTGGTGAAGAGAACGGAGCTGTAACGGAGGAGCACCAGTATGACAGATATGAGAACTACTCCCTCTAGTGGTTACAATAAGCAGTTGAAGCTGACCAAAGCTGTAAAGCTGCTGCCAAATTGAATCAAAACCATCATTGCAATCAGATGATTTTCTGTTGGTCAACTGAATGATAACTCACACTGGTTGCTGCATTTGATTAGTATCAAGCCTGGGATTTGTTAAAATACTTTAAGAATGAAGTACCTGGGATTTGTTAGAATACTTTAAGAATGAAGTACATGGGATTTGTTAGAATACTTTAAGAATGAAGTACCTGGGATTTGTTAGAATACTTTGAAGAATGAAGTACCTGGGATTTGTTAGAATACTTTAAGAATGAAGTACCTGGGATTTGTTGGAATACTTTGAAGAATGAAGGCCTGGGGACTTCCGGCGACAGTGTGGCGAGGAGCAGCAGCCCACTAAAGAGGCTGTGTAGCTCCAACTATATTTTAACTAATTATTCAACGCCTAGTTACACATTTTGTTAACTAGTTGTCCAAAATATCGGTTACATGGAAAAACGACTTTGAAACGCACATAAGCAGACACTTTTGATGGAAAGCATGAAAATGTCGTCTCTACCTGCAGCTAGCAAGGAAAATGGCGGAGAAGAACAACCTGATAACCCAGTTCTAAATTAAATTACTAAATGAACAAAAATCTTGAAGAGAAAATTGCGAAAGTGGGCGAAGATGTGTCTGAAATAAAACGGGTGCACTGAAAACAAAAGTGGACACACTCGACAACCAAGTTACACACGCAGAAGAGAGGATATCAACCTTGGAGGACAAGAACAACCGCCTGAACGACACTGTTGAAAAACTGGAGACTGCGATCGGAAAACTCAAAGAACGACTTCAATACCAGAAACATTACAGTCGGAGAAACACACTTCGGATCAGAGGGGTTCCCGAAATCCACATAAATACGGAATATTGTGTGAAAGACATTTTGCGCAACCTATTTGATAACACACCGGAGGATGTTAACAACATGCCCATCGAGAGAACACATCGGACACCGACGACACTGCGCCCAGGAACAGCCCCATGCAACCCCCGGCCTATCCTGGTGAAATTCTTACCATACACTGACAGGGAGAAGGTCCGGCTCTGAGCCAAAGAGCATAGGACTTTTCATCGGAAGGGGACAAAGGTGGAGTTTTTCCATGACTTTTCCGAAAGAGGTTCAAGACAAGAGAAATGCATTCACGGAGGTGTGGCGTATGTGCATGAAACGGGGACTGAAATAGTCGTTGCAATATAATGCCGTGTTCTGGGTTACTTTGGGAGGACCATTAAGTCATACTAGATTAAGCAGGACTATAGTCCTAGTGTCACATCTGCT
This sequence comes from Hucho hucho, assembly GCA_003317085.1. Taxonomy (NCBI): domain Eukaryota; kingdom Metazoa; phylum Chordata; class Actinopteri; order Salmoniformes; family Salmonidae; genus Hucho; species Hucho hucho. Next base: position 6,392 of record QNTS01005874.1, read on the forward strand.
CCTGAAACGCCCTCTACTGCTCATCCTGTGCCTCCTTGACCTGCCGTCACTCCCCCAGTACTCTCTCCCTCTCCCTCTCTCTCTCTGTGTGTGTGGGCGGAGATAGGTGTGCTGGAGTCAGAGCAGATCCCCACCAGCTGCAACCTGTTCCATAATCAAGACCTCTACAAATACTAAGCCCTGTCAGTTCCACGCTGCCAGCTTGTAATCTCTTCTCAGTCAGTCTACGCTTCTAGCCGTTTGTTACTATTCAGATCCTGTCATCCTGCTCTGCCTGTTTTCCTTGTCTGATGGTGTTTTCCTCTCCGCTACAGTTCTGCCCGCTCTGACTCTGGTCCCTGTCTCCAGTCCCACGTCTCGTCATCCTGCTACTCTGTCCTGGATTCCCCACTCTACTACTCCCTTGGATTCCCCTCCAGACCTGTTTACCCTGTCCCAACCCCTCTCGCTCCAGCCTCAGCCTCCGCACCTGGTTTCCAGCAACCCGCCTGAGCTTCCCCTGACCCGCACTCCATCTCCCCCCTGTGTTTCAATAAATACCTTGGTTACTTCATCCCAGTCTCCTCGTCTGAGTCTGCTCTTGGGTTTCCCTGTTCCACTCCGCGTTTCACCAAGCATATCATTCTGTATTATGGCTATAGTGGGGATAAACATTTATATTATTTAAGTTTTCATTCTAATAACAGCAATAGTGGGTCAATATAGACCACAACAGGTGTGTTCGTGCCATGAGTGATGGGCACAAGCCAAAGTGTTAGTCTTATTTTATCATTATGACTTATACCGGTCTTTCTTTAGTGGCTGACCTCAGTTTACATTCCTGTCTTCTGGAGTTATACAGATCATGTATCAGTCTACACGAGAAAGGTCATCTCTTCTCTTTACGAGAATAATGATCAGCCTGTCTTTATGTTCAATGTTTTGGTTGATTTATGTCATCTATATGGTATATGGTCATGCCTATATTTGGTGTTGGTAAAACGTGCTAATTCTAGTTGGAGCTTCAGCGCTCGGAAGNAAAGTGTTAGTCTTATTTTATCATTATGACTTATACCGGTCTTTCTTTAGTGGCTGACCTCAGTTTACATTCCTGTCTTCTGGAGTTATACAGATCATGTATCAGTCTACACGAGAAAGGTCATCTCTTCTCTTTACGAGAATAATGATCAGCCTGTCTTTATGTTCAATGTTTTGGTTGATTTATGTCATCTATATGGTATATGGTCATGCCTATATTTGGTGTTGGTAAAACGTGCTAATTCTAGTTGGAGCTTCAGCGCTCGGAAGACCTCGGGACATTTCACACGGATGAAGGCCTGGTTTAGGGGGAGGGAGATTTTAGTTTGTATGTTCATTTTTGTGTACCTTGTGGGGTTGGGGGTTGTTTATGACATATTTGTTTTATGGAAAGTTTAGTGTTCTAGGTGGGTGGAGGGGGGGGGGGGTACTACCAGTCGTTCATTTTCATTGATTCGCTAAGCAGTGGCTATCAGAAATGCATTGATTTAAAATATTCTAACACTCATCATGTTGTGGTAATAATATAATTTACAACCTTTCAGATATAATGACCAATGTGATGTCGTGGAATGTGAACGGACTAGGTTCATATTTAAAAAGACGTAAGGTATTGAATTATCTTGAACAAAAACACTCAGACGTGATTATGCTCCAAGAACTACCTAGTGGAAATGGATGCTCCTAGGGTGGGAGACAGATGGGTGGGTAGTGCTTACCATAATACATTCAACCAACAACAAAAAAGAGGTGTCTCTATTCTATTTTCCAAAGGAATACATGTTCAAGTGGAAAAAGAGTTTAAGGACAAAGAGGGACGATTCTTGATTTCAAGACAAAATATAATATTTGGAAATATTTAGGCTCCAAATGAAGAGGACCCAGACTGCTTCCTTCAACTTAACAAAATAATACTGGATTTCATAGATTTTCCTCTGGTACTGGGGGGGGAATTATAATCCGGTCCCTGATGCTTTTTTAGATAAATCCAAAACTGATCTAACCAGGACCTCAAACTCAAAAGCAATTAAAACACTGTGTAAAGATGTTGGTCTTTATGATATATGGAGATTGATCAATCCAACCGCTCACGATTACACATTCTTTTCAAATAGGCACACTGTTTATTCACGCATCGACTTCTTTCTGATCTCACACTCTCTCATAGATAAAGTGGGTGCTTGCAACGTGGGCACGATAGCTATGACAGATCATGCACCCATTGATCTGACTGTTGGAATAGGAGAAGAAAGAGAAAACTGTAAATATTTGCGAATGAACACCAGCCTCTTACAGGACAAGGTATTTTGTGAATTCCTTAAAACACACATTATGATATTCTTTGAAACAAACGACAATAGTGTGAAACAGGTACATCAGTCAATCAAAGGGATTAATATGGGAGGTAGGGAGAATAAACTACTGCTTTATGCAGACGACATATTACTATTAATATCAGATCCCCAACTCTCCATACCGCCTTTACTGAATCTTGTAAATGCATTCTCAGAGATATCGGGCTATAAAGTCAACTGGACCAAATCTGATGTAATGCCTCTATCAAAACGTTGTCTGAGAAATGACCTCCTCAGCTGGAGGTTTCAATGGGTCCACAAAAACTTGAGGTACCTGGGGATTGTGTTAAATCCTGGTCTGGAGAACATGATTTCTGAAAACCTTGAGGTACCTGGGGATCGCGTTAAATCCTGGTCTAGAGAACATGATTTCTGAAAACCTTGACCCACTATTGAACAAAATTCAACTCCAGTTTAAGAGCTGGGATAAACTACACAATATATTATGGGGTAGGATACAGATTATAAAGATGGTCATAGCTCCTAAACTGAATTACGTCATCAGCATGTTACCACTGTCCATACCTGTCTATACTTTTTAAATCCATAGACAAAATGATTACTGAGTTTGTTTGGGCCGGTAAAAAGGCCAGGATGAAACTAACGCGATTACAGGCAAAGACTGAGAAGGGAGGATTTAAAACTCCCTGACATGCAATTGTATCAAGAAGCCTTTGTAGCTTCCCAAGTAAGCCCTCTCTTTAATGAGAACTCGACTAGGCCAATCTGGATGGACATGGAAGAGGAACTTAATGCCCCATTCGGAGCATCAGATTATTTGAGTCAACAAAAAGGTGCGATCCCAGAATCCAATAATGTCCCATACTAAAAAATATATGGAGCCAGATTCATAAGAGAGAGATCTTCATCTTTCTTGATAAGCTATGCTTCGTTATGGAACAACCCTACATTGAAAATAGAGGGACACATGGTTTTCTGGAAAGATTGGTATAGAAAGGCGATAAAGAACATTGGTTGTCTGTATCAAGAAAACACTTTTACCTCTTTTGAAGAGCTAAGGTCCAAGTATAATTTACAGAAACAAGACTTTTGGAGGTATCTCCAGCTTAGAGATTGTTTGCTTAAGGTAGGACAAAACAACAACAAATTCCCAGTACATTCTTGATATAAGCGCTGAGATAGAAACCCTATGCAAATTACCACATACCGCAGGGCTTATATATAGCCACCTTATAGGTGCATTTAATGGAACTTGTAAGGGCCTAAGGGCCGTATGGGAAAAAGACCTGGAGGTAACATTTGGAAAGGAGGAATGGAATATAATAGTACCACAGATGCTCCTCCCTATGAGAGATGCCCGGTCCAAGCTGATTCATTTTAAAGTGTTCAATATGACTTATTGGACTCCTCTGAGGCTGAACAGAATAGGTTTGATAGAATCCAGTCTATGTTGGAGCAGGTGACATGATCCATATGTTCTGTGACTGTCCAAGCTTGTATATCTTTTGGCAGAAGGTAAGGGAAAAGATTGGGGATATTCTGGGTACCACAATACTTGTAAATCCTGCTTTGCTATTACTGAATATCACTAAGGATATTGATGGACTGAGAAGCTCATATTTAAACTGGCTAAAAGTTACTCTAACCACAGCCAAAAGAGTCATACTGAGACACTGGAGGGAGAAGGAGCCTCCCTCTTATAAGGAATGGTATGTGGCCTTGGCAAAAACAGCCTCATATGAAAGATTGATTTATAAAATGAATGGTAAACTCACTACCTTTTCTGACATCTGGTGACATTTTCTCTCAGAGATAGAAAGAGAAAACAATATGTAATGGCCTGATAGACTACAGACATACATAGACGACTGGTAGGGGTAGGAATTTATTTAATTGTTATTATTTTTTATTTATTTTTTTATTCCTTTTGTTGTAATAGTTGTTATGGGGAAGTTAAGAATGAATTTTTTTCTACCATAAGTCATTCCAAAGTCATTTTTTAAAATGTGTCATTACGTCCAACCGGCCTCACAACCGCAGACCACGTGTAACCACGCCAGCCCAGGACCTCCACATCCAGCTTCTTCACCTGCGGGATCATCTGAGACCAGACCCCCGGACAGCTGATGAAACTGTGGGTTTGCACAACAAAATAATTTCTGCACAAACTGTCAGAAATCATCTCAGGAAAGCTCTTCTGCGTGCTCATCGTCTTCACCAAAGTTTTGACCTGACTGCAGTTTGGCGTCGTAACCAAGTTCAGTGGGTAAATACTCACCTTCGATGGCCACTGGCACTCTGGAGAAGTGTGCTCTTCACAGATGAATCCCGGTTTCAACTTTACCGGGAAGATGGCAAACAGCATGTATGGCATCATGTGGGCGAGCAGTTGCTGATGAAAATGTTGTGAACAGAGTGCCCCATGGTGGCGTTGGGGTTATGGTATGGGCAGGCATTTTATCGATGGCAATTTGAATGCACAGAGATACCGTGACGAGATCCTGAGGCCTATTGTCGTGCAATTCACCCGCCTCCATCACCTCATGTTTCAGCATGATGATGCACGTCCCCATGACGCAAGGATCTGTACACAATTCCTGGAAGCTGAAAATGTCCAAATTCTTCCATGGCCTGCATACTCATCAGACATGAAGAGCTGTGGGACAACATTCCACAGCCCGCAATAACCAGCCTGATCAACTCTATGCGAAGGAGATGTCATGCTGCATGAGGCAAATGATGTTCACACCAGGTACTGACTGGTTTTCTGATCCACGCCCCTACTTTTTTTAAAATGTATCTGTTACCAACAGATGCATACAGTATCTGTATTCCCAGCCATCTGAAATCTATGAATTAGGGCCTAATGAAATTACATCAATTGACTGATTTCCTTGTATTAACTAACTCAGTAAAATCTTAAAAATTGTTGCATGTTGCATTTATTTTTTTGTTCAGTGTATGAAGTTGTTAATGTTCTTAGCTTTATCCTTTGAAAATAGACACCTGAAAAGATTATGGGATGAGCATCTTCAATATGTTCCCATTGTTCCTCTTCAGTGCATTTAACTATATGTCGCAAGTGAAAGCCTTGGGTGGCGAGTTGATACAATTCCAAATCTGGAATGTTAAAACCACCCTCAGATTTAGGAAGATGTAAAACTTTCCTTTTTATTTAGTTTTATTCGCCCACATAAAGTCTGGTATGACCGAGTATACTTTTTTAAAGAATGTCTTCGGTGGAGTAATTGGTATTACCAAAACTTTGGGAGCCATGCCATTAAAAAAAGGTTTATTCTACCTATAACATTTATGGAACAATTGTTCCACTTCACTAAATCTGCTTTCATGTTGTTGAGTAATGGGATAAAGTTATCTTTATACATTTGTTGTTTGTTGTCACTAAGCATCCTAAGTATTTAAGATATTTTGTGGTCCACTTAAAGGATTGCTGTAAATCATGAGTTATTCTTATTTTTCCTTTTGCTATTATTTCAGTTTTATCAACATTTATTTTATATCCTGAGATTTTAGAGTATTCTGAAAATATTTTCCATAAGGGGGGCATTGAGTTTAATATTTGTCAGGTACATCAGGAGATCGTTGGGAAATAAGTTTAGCTTATACATATGTTTACCAACACTAATACCTATTGCGTTTGGCTCTTGCCTAATTCTTTCTGTAAGCGGTTGAATTGCCAGTGCAAACATGAGGGGGGAGAGAGGACACCCTTGTCTTGTGCCCCTTTTTGAAGCAAATTCATCAGATAATGTATTATTTGTGATCATTTTTGCTTTAGGATATTTATATAAAATTTTTATTAAATGTATTATTTCAACTGGAAAGTTTAAGGCTTCCAAAGTTTTGAATAGAAAAGGCCATTCAAGACGGTCAAAAGCCTTTTTCGGCATCAACCGCCATTATTGACAAATCTTCATCTTATTTTTTTTTCTGGTATAAAGGATCGGGAGACAGGCGCAGGAATGCGTCATCTTTTCTTTTTATTATACCCAAATTACAGTGTGCCATGTAAAGGCACAGGGACGAAGACCAAACAAACACGTATACAAAACACAGGGTTGAAACCCAAACAAAAGAGCGAGGAGTACCTCGAATAAATACACAATCGCACAATGATTAACACATGGGACGAGACCCATAATCATCTGCACAATATACATGGCACGAAAGCCCAAAACAACATAGCACAGGTACTCACACGAACCAACGGACATTAGAACAATAATCGACAGGACAAAGGTGAACAAAGGGCACACTTATACAATTACTAATCAAAGGGAATAGGGACCAGGTGTGCATAATGACAGTTCCGGAGGAATCCGTGACTGTTAGAGCAAACCAATAATTGAGATGTCGGCTTGGTCAATTATTAATCAATTGTATACAAAGTTATGGTACTGAAAGTGGTAGCTGGATGTCATTGGATTAGAAATATAAATCTAAATAACTGATTAGAAATCTGACTTTGACACATTATCTCTTGCAAAAAAAAAAAGACTTTGCCTAACAGAATTCATTTTAGTTTGAGTGAGTGAATGGAGAGAATTGTGGTAGATGTGGTTAAGGAGTCAATGGAAAGCAGACGTTCCACTGACCAGATTGGCGCACATTCATCAAATCTGTTCTAACAAAGTGGATATTCGTCAAATCTGTCATGATTTATGAATTGTAACAGGCCCATAATGTGGATACTTAAGTCCGATTTGGAATATATGTGTGTGTTTTCTATGCATAGCATGTGTAAGTTGTCCTTTTTAAACATTTGAAGAAGTGACTGCTAAATGCTAACTCCTGTTCGTATAAACTGGTTAGTATAGCTAGCATACAGAAATCAGTGGTGAAAGTCAAATTAATTTTTAACTGTAATGCAGTTGATTGGTTAAGCGGGGCCATACATTTAGGTGATGTTTTTTCTCGTCTGAGTAGCCTCGTTTCACTGCCAAAAATAAAATGAAACCATCTAGTGTTCAGCGAAATAACAACACAATGTCAAATACAGGTAGCCTTGTCAAATAATTAACATCCAATCACATTAAGCGTTACTCTCTCGCAGGAAACCTTCACTCTTGCGCAGACATTTACAAACGAAACAAGCCAATTAGAAAAATAATCCACGGGACTTTTTTGAGCAATATTTAAGATGACTTTCGAGTAGTAGGACATGTTTAAAAGCAACAGATACACAACACATGGCGGGTCTGGCACAGCCCCTGGTATATGTCCGTTACGTTTATGGGGGGTCAATTAAGGAAGACATCCTCTTCTGCAAACCACTGGAAACCAGGACAACAGGAGAGGATATTTTTTAAGTGCTGGACAGCTTTGTGACATCAAATGGACTTTGGTGGTCAAGATGTGTTGGTATCTGTACTGATGGCGCAAAAGCCATGACAGGGAGACCTAGTGGAGTGGTAAAGTGCGTGCAAGCAGCTGCTCCCGACGCCACTTGGGTACACTGCAGCATCCACCGAGAGGCTCTTGCTGCCAAGTGAATGCCTGACAGTGTGAAATACGTTTTGGACTCTACAGTGAAAATGGTTAACTTTGTTAAAGCAAGGCCCCTGAACTCTCGTGAATTTTCTGCACTATGCAATGATATGGGCAGTGACCATGTAACGCTTTTACAACATACAGAAGTGCGCTGGTTATCAAGGGGCAAAGCATTGACATGTTTTTTTAATTGAGAGCTTAAAGTTTTCTTTACTGACCATCATTTTCACTTGTCTAATAGCTTGCATGATGACGAGTTTCTCACACGACTGGCCTATCTGGGTGATGTTTTTTCTCACCTGAAGGATCTGAATCTAGGATTACAGGGACTCTCCGCTACTATATTCAATGTGCGGGACATAATTGAGGCTATGATTAAGAAGTTGGAGCTCTTCTCTGTCTGCATTAACAAGGACAACACACAGGTCTTTCCATCATTGCATGATTTTTTGTGTGCAAATGAACTCAAGCTTACGGACAATGTCAAATGTGATATAGCGAAGCACCTGAGTGAGCTGGGTGCGCAATTACGCAGGTACTTTCCCAAAACGGATGACACAAACAACTGGATTTGTTATCCCTTTCATGCCCTGCCTCCAGTCCACTTACCGATATCTGAACAAGAGAGACTCATCGAAATTGCAACAAGCGGTTCTGTGAAAATTGAATTTAATCAGAAGCCACTGCCAGATTTCTGGATTGGGCTGCACTCAGAGTATCCTGCCTTGGCAAATCGTGCTGTTAAGACACTGATGCCCTTTGCAACCACGTACCTATGTGAGAGTGGATTCTCGGCCCTCACTAGCATGAAAACTAAATACAGGCACAGACTGTGTGTGGAAAATGATTTAAGACTGAGACTCTCTCCAATACAACCCAACATTGCAGAGTTATGTGCATCCTTTCAAGCACACCCTTCTCAAGTTATTAAAAAAATATTATGAACAAATAATGTTTTATATGTAAGATGGCTAAATAAAGAGCAACATGATTGACTATTAATATATTATTATTTGTGCGCTTGTCCTATAAGAGCTCTTTGTCACTTCCCAAGAGCTTGTGTTTAATAAATGTATTGTATAGTGTGTGTGCGGCAGGCTTACAATGATTGCAAAAAACAACATTTGAGAGTGAGCTGACCGTGGTGCTTAGAGGGGGTACGCAGCTGGAGGTTGAATGCTTGAAGGGGTACGAGACTATAGTAAGTTTGGGAACCACTGCATAGACGTAAAGCTCTTTTCCACGTTAAACAAAATACACTGATATATTCATGAGTCAGGACATTTTTACTATTACACGGACACACACACACACTCATGCACGAAGGCACACACAAACACACACACACACAGTGTCAAAAGGTGTTTCTTTTTATTTAAAGCTCTTCCTGCTCTCTGCTACCTCTGGGCCGGTTGGCCATCAGAAAGGTTTTCAGAAAGGCAGAGAGGACCTTTGGGGGGACTGTCCTAGACTGCAATCTGGTAAATATTACATGTATCATATTCACTGTGGGAGACAAACCGCTGAGTTGGCCCTAACGGTTCCACATGTGGCCTCACTGCCATCGAATCTGCCGATCCACTGAGGAGGGGAGAGGACAGAGAGAACCAGCATGTCTGTCTGTCTTTCTTTCTGCCTGTCTGTCTGCTTGCTTGCCTGCCTGTCCCTCTGTCCGACAGAGAGAAAGAGAGAGATAGAGAGAAAAACAGAGAGAGTGAAACAGTCTACCTGTTAATCTGAAATAGATCGGCTCCCAGAGCCTACAGCCATATGAACCCAACCAACTAGACCAACCAACCTCTTTTCATTTCACAATCGCCTGCCTTAATCAGTTCATCCTGCCGCTTTGACGGAAGCCCCTATGCTGGGGTGCATTGTTTTACACAGCACAACCTGCTTTCACTTAGGGGCTGGAACCTCAGCACTGGTGTCCAAGGATCCAAGGACAGAGTGGCCTTCATTAAGCTACCTACAACAAGCTCTACACAGAAGCAAGATTCAGAGTGTTGCAATGTCGTTTTGTCACAAAAGGGGCGGATCCTTGTAATACGCTGCCATTCAACGCAGTGCAACAGAAGTCACAACAGCAGTGCACACACAGGCAGGGAAACCCAAGGTGAGGGGGTGTGCAGTGGGAGAGGGGGTGAAAAGACAACGCTACGTCTAGCGACTTCTAATGACAAATCAAGGAGCCAATAGCAGATCTCACTGACAAATAGTTGTCAACACTGATTCAACTTACTTTTTTACTACCTGAACATTTTGACACTCCATATCATTGCTTCCGCAGTTGTGGGGGCTGTGTTGTCACTTGGGAATTGAATATACAAGCAGCATATCAAACTGGGATAATGTTTTAGGTTACACCGGCAAGTATAAAAAATTATGAATTAATTGTCAATCTGATTATATCACATGGTAGAAGCTAAAAAACTAGATTGTTATGTTTTTATCCAGGCTAAATAGGCTGCCAGGCTGCCAGCTAGTTAATACTAGCAAGGGACGGCGACTCTTCCTTGATTTCACAATAATGAAAAGACAATAAGAAAAAAGGATGCTATCGTTACTGGGAATCGGACCGGTGAGGATAGGATGTCACAAAAAGGATGCTATCGTTACTGGGAATCGGACCGGTGAGGATAGGATGTTACAAAAAGGATGCTATCGTTACTGGGAATCGGACCGGTGAGGATAGGATGT
>QNTS01005874.1:17132-28516 GCA_003317085.1 Hucho hucho
ACAAAAAGGATGCTATCGTTACTGGGAATCGGACCGGTGAGGATAGGATGTCACAAAAAGAGGTCCGCAACTCCACAAATCCCTTCCACCCACGCGCATGCTCAAACGCACGCAGACTAGATTTATTTAACCTTTATTTAACTAGGCAAGTCAGTTAAGATCAATGGCGTGAAGCTTGTAGCAACCTTTAGGGGGGGTGTGGAGGTTGGCAACCTATTCCCTACATAGTGCACTACTTTTGACCAGAGACCTATGGGCCCTGGTTGAAAGTAGTGCACTACATAGGGAATAGGCTGCCATTTGGGACCCGATCAGGCTCCAGTCAGCCTGGCTGTTCACTCCATCTCTCTTTGATCTGACTGTGCATAGTGAAAACCATGAGAGGTGTGTGTGTGGGATTCTGTGTGTGTGTGTGTGTGTGTGTGTGTGTGTGTGTGTGTGTGTGTGTGTGTGTGTGTGTGTGTGTGTGTGTGTGTGTGTGTGTGTGTGTGTGTGTGTGTGTGTGTGTGTGTGTGTGTGTAGGCCAGTCACAGGGAGTGTCCATCTCTGAGCCCTGGGTTTGATTCTAAGAGCTTTCATGCAGTCATCCATTGGGTTGAGCAGCACAGAGTCATCCATTGGCTTGAGCAACACAGAGAGATCATTTCCTCTGTGATTCATCTCCACGCTTCACCCAGTGGGATGACTGACTGAGGGGAGGGAGAGGGGAAGAGGAAGCTCAACATACACACACGTGTGACAGCATGCATAAATAGAAACACACACCGAGATAACTCACACACACTCTCTAATATGTCCCAGAGCTGGACGCCCCCCTATGACTGGCACAGCAGTCAGGGGTGATAACACACTCTCTCAGTTTAAACACTACATTATGTTACCACACCATGTAAACTATAGCAGGGGGAAGGTAAACACTACATTATGTTACCACACCATGTAAACTATAGCAGGGGAACGTTAAACACTACATTATGTTACCACACCATGTAACACATTTCAGAGGCCATATATTGTATTTCAGCATCTACAGTATTCAGCTAGACGTGTTGCACACACACACACACACGTGTGCAGACCCACACACACACGTATGTGCAGACACACACACACTAAATCATGTACAGCTATATGATTGCCATATATCCTCGAGCCTATTTGACCCAGGAGGCATGCTCCTGGTTAACATTGCCTTGCCTCAGCAATACTATGGATCTCTGTCTGTATGTAGTCCTACACTTGTGGATACATGGTGTTTATGGAGGTACCAACCCAGAAACGTGGGTCTGAAAGCCTGGAGCCCTGAGACAGTAGCCTATAGAACCTCCCCCACCTACAAATAAACATGAATTCCATATGAAATTAATACATTGATTTAGGTGTTAACGCATTTAATTATGTAACCCTACACCTCTTAAAAACTAAACTATGGGTACTGTAAGTCAAAGCCTGGATGGGAATATGTTTTAAATGAGACCACATGTCCTTAAGTACAGTCTCCTCAGCACCCCCCCCCCCCCACACACACACACACACACACACACACACACACACACACGTGAGAACAATAACAGTACCAACTCTTCAACATAGATCTTTATTATGGGCTGCATGTTTCTTCCCTGCTGTTTCACTACACTGACTTGCCACAGGAACCACGTCCTACATTTCAGTACACAATTATAAGAAGCCCGTTTTTTTTTAACATGGCATCCTATTCCCTACATAGTACACTACTTTTGACCAATACCCAATGGCACCCTATGCCATATACAATGCACTACAAATGTAGTGCACTATAAAAGGAATAAAGAGCCGTTTGGGATGTAGACTAAGTGCTATGCTTGTTTGGGTCATCCTTCCTTTGGAGTCCACGTTGAAGTCAGACACTCGTAAATCGGGGCCAAGAAATATACAGGCCAGATTTATCCCAATCTACAGTTATAAATTACACTGGAAGTTTTTATTTAATCTCTGTAAACCCACTGGATATACTGCTGCAACACAAACTCCAACACTGTGGGCCAGCCAGGCTTTCCTGGATCTTGGAATGGTCGGTCAACATTATAAAGAGAAAGGTGTTCTTTAAATAATATTATGAGGTTGAACCAGGGGTAGGATTTTAACAGTGAGGAGGCTGACAAAGTTGATGGGTTTTTGTTGCCAAAGTGAGGCTTTTTATTTGGAAGGTGAAGAATTAATATTGCGGGCCACTGTACAAGTATTTACAAAAACAAATAAACAGGACGACGAACAAAAAGATGGCATAATAAACTCCAACGAAAACTTCACTCATGCCTGTACCAGGGAGTGATTGAGTGAGCGTTAAAAAGAAATGTCACACCCCGATCTGTTTCACTTGTGCTTGTCTCCACCCACCTCCAGGTGTCGCCCATCTTCCCCACTTATCCCCTGGGTATTTATACCTGTGTTTTCTGTCTGTCTGTGCCAGTTCATCTTGTTTGTCAAGCTTACCAGCGTTCATCCTGTCAGCGCCGGTCTTTTCCCAGTCTCTATTTTTCTTGTCCTCCTGGTTTTTTACCCTTGCCTGACCTGACCCTGTACCCGCCCGCATGACCACTCTGCCTGAGCCTGCCTGTCGTCCTGTACCTTTGCTCAACTTCTGTATTACTGAACTCTGCTTGACCCTGAGCCTGCCTGCCGTCCTGTACCTTTGCTCAACTTCTGTATTACTGAACTCTGCTTGACCCTGAGCCTGCCTGCCGTCCTGTACCTTTGATCCTAATCTGGATTATCGACCCCTGCCTGCTTTGACCTGTCGTTTGCCTACCCCTGTTGTTACAATAAACATTGTTACTTCACAGTCTGCACTTGGGTCTTACCTTGATTCCTGATAAGGAAAGAAATTCCACAAATTAACTTTTAAGAAGGCACACCTGTTAATTAAAATATATTCCAGGTGACTACCTCATGAAGCTGGTTGAGAGAATGCCAAGAGTGTGCAAAGCTGTCATCAAGGCAAAGGGTGGCTATTTGAAGAATCTCAAATATAAAATATATTTTGATTTGGTTAACACTTTTTTTGGTTACTACATGATTCCATATGTATTATTTCATAGTTTTGATGTATTCACTATTACTCTACAATGTAGAAAATAGTAAAAATAAAGAAAAACCCTTGAATGAGTAGGTGTTCTAAAACTTTTGACCAGTAGTGTATATTTTGGGGATATGAAAACGTACATCGCCCCGGGAATAAGCTATTTACGCTATACCTGTAACCTGTATATACCGTGCACTCGAACGCACCCACTGTTTGCCTGTAAAAATCCGATCAGGAAACAAGACTCAACCCACTTCAATAAACAAGGAAATACAAGGTAAGCCTTTACATTTCTACAGCTTTATCCCTACGTTTCAGCTGATAAACATGTTCACGTCATAGTTGGAACTGTTGATCGTTACGTACATGTTTAGACCGGCAGACGCACAACAAAAGGTTTTGATTGACGGGCGTGCGACTACAAACTCTTATACATGTCTCCTCTCATTTGCAGGTGATCAACATTCAAGACATCGAAATACATCGCTAATCCCACATTATATTCAATAAATACATGTGCCTCATAAACAGTTCCATAAACATTGTCTGGTTATTCATAATCAGGCCTAACTGTAGTTTAGGTGACAGAGATAATAGGATGATCATCACAGATATCATTCACATTATTACCAGGAATTGACTCTGATCAATCTGATGTTTAGACCTCACAATAAATGTGTTAATTAGTCTATTAATTAATTAGGTAATGGCATGATTATTGTTAATGAAATTCACTGCTATTGTTTGTTTATTTTGAAGGAAATTCACACAACAAATAACATTAGTTTTGTTTCATATCTAATTTGCACATAAAAGTAACAACAATACGCCTCATTAGCCTAAAATGCTTATTCTTGGAACATCCGTTCTCTCGCTCTCTCTCTTCTCTCTTGTTAACGCTCTCTTCCTCTCTCTTCCTCTCTCTCTCTCTCCTCTCTTGTTAACGCTCTCTCCTTGTCTAAATATGTCATTACTTTCTCCTATATATCATTATAATCATCCATTAATTAAATCAGGTAGTCTCTTAACATTGGCCATGCTGTCAATCCAGCATGACTTCTGCCGCGTTCAAAACAACTGGTAACTCGGAACTGGGAAATCTCAATATTTCCGAGTTCCGAGTCTTGAACTCACTGAAGTCTGAGATTTCTTAAGGATCTACGGGATTGGTGTCCCTATACCGGGACGGTTGTTGCTAACGTGCGCTAATGTGACTAGAATGATGCTGTAAGTAACAGCAAACTTTCCAGGACATGTCTTATATGGGCAGAACACTTAAATTCTTGTTAATCTAACTGCACTGTCCAAATTACAGTAGCTATTACAGTGAACAAATACCATGCTATTGTTTGAGGAGAGTGCACGACAACACAACTTTTATCACGGCAACTGGTTTGATACATTCACCTCTGAAGGTAAATAATGTACTTCCATTCAGTAATCTTGCTCTGATTTGTCATCCTGAGGGTCCCAGAGATAAAATGTAGCATAGTTTTGTTTGATAAAATCTATTTTCATATTCAAATGTAGGAACTGGTATCTACAGTTTGAAACCCTTCTGTCTCTGCTCCCCCGGCCATCTAGATGTGTGAAGGTTAGTGTTTTTTCTGTAGGGAAGCAAATTATCCATCATGTATGACATTCCTGGGAGTGTGTAAACTTAAATTTTGTATTACCATATCATTGTTGTATGTTCTCTATAGTTATGTACTTGAAAATGTATCAATTGACCAATTTGGCACATTTGGGCAGACTTGATAGAAAATATTGTGCAGTATTGCAATGCTTCACTGGATCAGTCTGAAACTTTGCACACACACTGCTGCCATCGGGTGGCCAAAATCTAAATTGCGCCTAAACTCCAATATGATATTATGGTTTTTCTCTTGCATTTCAAAGATGATGGAACAAAATAAAAATTTGAAAATGCATGTTTTTTTGTTTGTATTATCTTTTACCAGATCGAATGTGTTATATTGTCCTACATAAATTTCACATTTCCACAAACTTCAAAGTGTTTCCTTTCAAATGGTATCAAGAATATGCATATCCTTGCTTCAGGGCCTGAGCTACAGGCAGTTAGATTTTGGTATGTCATTTTAGTCGAAAATTGAAAAAAAAGGTTTGATTCTTAAGAGGTTTTAAGCTTGGAAAAGAGACCCTTAAACACAGACTTGGACCACACACCCACCACTGAATAGTCGGCTAGTGATTGCTTTGCAAAGCTTGCAGTTAGCCACTGATTCATTCCAAACCACTCATTGTTGAATTTGTGATTTCCAACTTGTGTAATGTTTATGTCCAATGGCCGATGAGCACCAATAGGTTTTATCTATAATTTCTCTTCAAATTATAAGGATTTGCCCAGAGATTGTCTACATGATTCATGATGGACTGCTAGCTTGCTAGCTAAGATTTTGAAAGTATGATGTTGACATGATCAGTCCAATCAAAGCTACGGTAGATTTTACGTAATTTTACCGGGGACCAATTATCTTGAGCCTTCTTGGATGGTTATTCTTTTTGTATTTTACCCCCTTTTTCGTGATACCCAATTGCTATCCAATTACGGTCTTGTCTCATTGCTGCAACTCCCCAATGAGCTCAGGAGAGGCGAAGGTCGAGACATGCATCATGTGCAACATGACCCACCAAACCGCGCTTCTTAACACCCGCTCGCTTAACTCGGAAGCCAGCTGCACCAAAATGTCAGAGGAAACACCGTTCAACTGACGACCGAAGTCAGCCTGCAGGCGCCCGGCCCGACACAAGGAGTTGCTAGAGCACCATGAGCCAAGTAAAGCCCCCCTGGCTAAACCCTCCCCTAACAACACTGGGCCAATTGTGTGCCACCCTATGGGACTCCCAGTCACAGCCGGTTGTGGCACAGTCTGGGATCGAACCCAGGTCTGTAGTGACACCTCAAGCACTGCAATGCAGTGCCTTAAACTGCTGCGCCACTCGGGAGGCTAGATGGGCACTTCTAATGTAACTCTATGGCAGCACCCAAGGGGCTTGAATTTCTGTTCTGGTGAAGTAGTGTTCCCATGAGTGACAGAACACTGAGCCGATCACAGTGCAACTAGAGAATATTACCAATCCCTACGCTCTGTATATTCCGCTGGCTGCTCCACCACCACAGAAAGCACTGAGGTAGGCTGAAACACCTGCATTTTGGAGCTGACTTACTCAAGAAAGCAAAAAAAGAGACCATGTTTGTATGTGGCTTTATTAACTCAATTATTACTATTTTTTAAACATTGTTTGCAAACTGATATGTGACACGTATTAATGCCAAAATAGCATGCAAAACAGGCAAAAATAAAATAAAAGTTTTTTGGTTTAGCTAAACAGGTTGGGCTCAAAACAGCCCTGAATGACGGATCGCCACTGGATACGGAGCTTTCGGAAACAGGAAATAGCACCCTATTCCCTATAGTGCACTACTTCTGACCAGAACCCTATAGGCCCTGGTCAAAAGTAGTGCACTACTTCTGACCAGAACCCTATAGGCCCTGGTCAAAAGTAGTGCACTACTTATGACCAGAACCCTATAGGCCCTGGTCAAAAGTAGTGCACTACTTCTGACCAGAACCCTAAAGGCCCTGGTCAAAAGTAGTGCACTAAATAGGGACTGTGGTGTAGTTTGGGCTTCCCCCATAGAAATGGCTAAGCAGACTTTACTCTAGGATAGATTTATATAGCCTGATCTCAAACTGAAAACGCTGAAAATTATTCCTGAGCAGATCAGATGTGTTTATTAATAGAAATGTTTATGTTCTCTATTCCCAGGACAGAAATAACTCTCTCTCTCTTCAACACACCAGAAGAGGAGGAAAAACTGTTTTGATATTATGCAAAGAAAAACATTAAGATTGGTTCTCAAAAATAGGCCTATAAATATTGAAAGATGCAAAGAAAAGATTAGCTATAGACCAGGGATCATCAACTAGTTACAGCCATGGGCTAATTTCTTCTGGAGTGGATGGCCAGGGTGCCAGAACATAATTACAAATAATTTGTAGACTCCAAATTGACCGCAAGAAGCCCAAGCAGATACAATATTTGACAAAAACATTTCAAACCTTGCTTACACTTGGGTACAATCACATATATCTCTCTATTGTGCATGGGAATACTTTAGAACAGATTTCAGAAATTAAAATCACTTGGATCTGATTTGCTGGTGTTTTTACAGTTTTATGTCAAACATTATTATTTTACTAAAAATAAATATTTATACATGTTTTTGCTCAGAAGACTGTTATATACTATATATTGTGACAGACAGCAGGACTATAGACTGTATATTCTGACTGACAGCAGGACTATAGACTGTATATTCTGACTGACAGACAGCAGGACTATAGACTGTATATTGTGACAGACAGCAGGACTATAGACTATATTCTGACTGACAGACAGCAGGACTTTAGACTGTATATTGTGACAGACAGCAGGACTAAAGACTGTATATTGTGACAGACAGCAGGACTATAGACTGTATATTCTGACTGACAGACAGCAGGACTATAGACTGTACATTCTGACTGACAGACAGCAGGACTATAGACTGTATATTGTGACGGACAGCAGGACTATAGACTGTATATTGTGACAGACAGCAGGACTATAGACTGTATATTGTGACAGACAGCAGGACTACGCCATCAGATGGCGCCAACATACAGTACTTCTGTAACGTTCTCTCATCGTGTTTCAGATGGCACTAACATACTTCTGTAACATTCTCTCATCGTTTTTCGTTGGAAAAATGTAACCATCACCCCTAGTATATGATCCATTACAAATAACTCATAGAATATGCTCATTCCCAATTAGCCTATAATAATGCATATTTGTAGATTATTTGGCTATTGTAGGCTATTTTACACGTGTATTGACCATTGAAGTGCATTTAGTCAGTGAGATGTTAGGAAATACGACTTCACATTTCTTTTACGCAAGTTTTGTGTTTAAACCCCCCAAAAAATCCGCTGCCGAAGCCGAGCAAACAATGCCCACCTGGCATGCTGCATGGCCCGCACAGGAGAGAGAGCGGGACAGGCAAAGGTCTACCAGGCGGACACCTCCAAAGTCCCAACTGTCCCAACATTGGGACATTCCTTTACACGGTCGTCCTCTGAATAAAACCAAGCATGCCTGATAATGTTTGTCAAAGGGTGGTAATCATGTATGTAATACGGGTGTAATAAGGTATTACGCTCTTAAATTACGTTAGTGTAGGCTACACATGTCATTTGAACTTCAGCACAGCTCTCGGCAGTGTTCTGTGTGAATAGAAATGTGATTTGCTTAGTGGGATTGCCCTTCGAGTTTGCTCCACCCAAAGAGGATATGGGCTGTTGGAGCAGGGACTAGGTTATGCTACCAAAAAAAAGCCGTTAGCTGAAGTTGCTGAACTATTGGAAAGCCATGCTGAGAAGTTCGGGGTAAAGTCCTATGTGAGTTTTAATCACATGGCATTTTAAGAATGCTTCAAACATGGCGGTAGCTACAGTCATTTCGGGGAACAGAGTACAAAAAAGTGGATTTTTGGAGGTTTTAGTGAGGGACCGATGGCACAAAGTTTTGGCCAACTTGAACGAAGAAGCTCTAACGCTGAGTTGCGAGGACCTGGGAGAGAATGTGACCCTCAACGGCATCACCAATGGATCTTACGGGTGCAACGCAACTCACCCGGATCACACAAACAGTCCGAAATCTGCGGCGAGGACAGCTTTCACGGATTTACAGGAGCAAGTCCCAGAGGCGATCGCCAACAGAAAAAGATGTGTGCAAGTAATAAAGCAAGAGGTAGGAGGACTCGGCATCAGCATAAAGGGAGGAAAAGAGAATAAAATGCCAATACTTATTAGTAAGATCTTCAAAGGTCTGGCTGCGGATCAAACCCAAGCCTTGTATGTCGGTGACGCGATTCTGTCCGTGAACGGTGTGAACCTGCGGGACGCTACGCACGACGAGGCGGTGCAGGGGCTCAAACGAGCCGGGAGAGAGGTGACGCTAGAAGGTAAGAACGGAACAGGACCAAGTGTCGTTCGATACATTCTTTCTTGGTGAAGTATAGGGGCCCGGGGGCATCCTCAAATCTATATATGCACGCTGCCAGAGATATTACGCACATTAATATTTGTGCTCTCAAACATATGAGTGATCAACCTCTATCATCTGGGCCCACAAACAAACATTATTGTTTTTTTTTCTTCTTCAATTTTCTAAATACTTTCAATATTATTAATTTCCATGTCGGCTCAATGCCGGGGCAAAAGGATGCCCATTTGAAACTCTCCAAAATAGTGTTTCATTTTTTGCTGTTGCAATAATGGATATTAACTGAACAATTCTTATGTAGTTTCTTGCAAGTAGCCTTCCGTGACTTTAAAGATGATTTATCTCGAAACTGGGATTCCTTAAAGATTTGTCTGGAGATTTGGTCAACTCAAATCAGGAATGAGCAGGGTCAGCTATACCATAAGGACCTCTTGTTCATGTTCTCATTACATGTAGTGCAACAAGACCACTCATGGTCTGGAAAGTTCTCTAATTAAGCAATAATCCATGAGGAGGTGTGGTATATTGGCCATATACCACAAACCCCCGAGGTGCCTTATTGCATAAATATATTTAAACAAACAATATTGGAATTACCATGGTAACAACCAACTGTCAACTCTCTCTGCCTGATTGATAGATTATGATAGATTATGATAGAATATGATAGATTATGATAGATTATGATAGATTATGATAGAATATGAATTTTGAATGAAGTAAAACATCAACTCTGTCAGAGTGCTGAAAAATCTAACAGAATGGTTGTTTTTATTGGGGATTTTTAAATGAATTATTTACCATACTTTACAAATGTTTGTATTGAACTTTTACTTTTAGAGGCTGATCTGTTTTGAGTATTTGAGTATCTATACAACTCCGTAAGTGGCTTGTCTCCGTCACTTGATGGCTAACCCCCTTATAAAATGTTTTTTGGGTTGTTGTCAATATTCTGAGAAATACATCTGTAATCACTGTTCTGCAACATATGCTTAAACAATGTAACTACTTTCTGTGCTCGACCTAAGGGTTAATGTTTGCTTTATAAATGTGGTTTTACATTCTAAATCTAGAAAAACTCAAATGAGCCATGGAGAATTATATAGTGCTATAAAACAAAACAAAAATTATTTTAATTTATCAAAAGGGTTTTATTTTGTTCTCCATACATTTTCACCTGCTAAAATAAATGTTTTCAGAAGGCCTATCAGCAACGTCAACACTTTACGGAATAAGGAAATAATATTATGTCCTTGTTCCTTGTTGATAAATATTTAGGTGACTCCCTCTCCATGTTGCGAAATCAAATACTTTGAATTTCTGAGGAAATCTTTATCATCTAACCTTGGACACCATCACAGGACTGGGAGTGTAATATCAGGTTTTGCCCAAAACAATACAGGCTTACACACACGCAGGGTCCCAGCCGGACAGAGCAGAGGTCTGCTGTAATGATAAGCTTAAAGACAGTACGGGGTTGGAGTCAGAGGAGGCTAGTGGGAGGAGCTATAGGAGGGCGGCCTCATTGTAATCGCTGGAATGGAACTATTGGAACGGTATCAAACATATGGAAACCACATGTTTGACTCCATTCCATGTATTTCATTCCAGCCATTACAATGAGCCTGTCCTCCTGCAGCTCCCCCACCAGCCTCCACTGGTTGGAATGCAATTGTCCTCCTGAGAGTTCTCTCACTCCAGAAATTCAACGTCATGTGTGTCTGTAAAGACTGTTCTGAAGAGCTAATAACAGGATGTACATACTGTAGCATGTTCTGTGTTTCTGAATTATGAATGAAGCATGGGAATAATGTACAACAATGACTACAACATGATTACAATGTATACCTTTGAGTACACAGTGTATGAGATACAGTATTGTACTTGAGAAGCTCAGTTCTGGTCAGAGGAATTGGAGTGAGGATGAGGAAACAGCTGACTTGTGCGTTACTGTAATACCCAGAGGACTCCCATGTTTCAGCTTCTCTCTCAGTTGAAGCCTCACTACGCCAGAGGACTCCCATGTTTCAGCTTCTCTCTCAGTTGAAGCCTCACTACGCCAGAGGACTCCCATGTTTCAGCTTCTCTCTCAGTTGAAGCCTCACTACCCCAGAGGACTCCCATGTTTCAGCTTCTCTCTCAGTTGACGCCTCACTACACCAGAGGACTCCCATGTTTCAGCTTCTCTCTCAGTTGAAGCCCCACTACACCAGAGGACTCCCATGTTTCAGCTTCTCTCTCAGTTGAA
>QNTS01005875.1:15288-70740 GCA_003317085.1 Hucho hucho
TTTTTTTGTTTTTTGTAAATAGAAATTTGCTATTGTAAATGTTAGCAACACCTCCGCCTTTGCGGGATGCGCGGGGGATATGGTCACTAGTGTAACCAGGAGGTGAGGCCTCATTTAACACAATAAATTCATCAGGCTTAAGCCATGTTTCAGTCAGGCCAATCACATCAAGATTATGATCAGTGATTAGTTCATTGACTAGAACTGCCTTGGAAGTGAGGGATCTAACATTAAGTAGCCCCATTTTGAGATGTGAGGTATCACAATCTCTTTCAATAATGGCAGCAATGGAGGAGGTCTTTATTCTAGTGAGATTGCTAAGGCGAACACCGCCATGTTTAGTTTTGCCAAACCTAGGTCGAGGCACAGACACAGTCTCAATAAAGATAGCTGAGCTGACTACACTTACTGTGCTAGTGGCAGACTCCACTAAGCTGGCAGGCTGGCTAACAGCCTGCTGCCTGGCCTGCACCCTATCTCATTGTGAAGCTAGAGGAGTTAGAGCCCTGTCTATGTTCGTAGATAAGATGAGAGCACCCCTCCAGCTAGGATGGAGTCCGTCACTCCTCAACAGGCCAGGCTTGGTCCTGTTTGTGGGTGAGTCCCAGAAAGAGGGCCAATTATCTACAAATTCTATCTTTTGTGTGGGGCAGAAAACAGTTTTCAACCAGCGATTGAGTTGTGAGACTCTGCTGTAGAGCTCATCACTCCCCCTAACTGGGAGGGGGCCAGAGACAATTACTCGATGCCGACACATCTTTCTAGCTGATTTACACGCTGAAGCTATGTTGCGCTTGGTGACCTCTGACTGTTTCATCCTAACATCGTTGGTGCCGACGTGGATAACAATATCTCTATACTCTCTACACTCGCCAGTTTTATCTTTAGCCAGCACCATCTTCAGGTTAGCCTTAACGTCGGTAGCCCTGCCCCCTGGTAAACAGTGTATGATCGCTGGGTGATTCGCTTCAAGTCTAATACTGCGAGTAATGGAGTCGCCAATGACTAGAGTTTTCAATTTGTCAGTGCTAATGGTGGGAGGCCTCGGCATCTCAGACCCCGTAACGGGAGGAGTAGAGACCAGAGAAGGCTCGTCCTCTGACTCCGACCCGCTGCTTAATGGGGAAAACCGGTTGAAAGTTTCTGTCGGCTGAATGAGCGACACCGGTTGAGCATTGCTACAGCATTTCCTTCCAGAAGCCGTGAGAAAATTGTCCGGCTGCGGGGACTGTGCGAGGGGATTTCTACGACTATCTGTACTTACTGGTGGCACAGACGCTGTTTCATCCTTTCCTACACTTCCATTTCCCTTGCCTAACGATTGCGTCTGAAGCCGGGCTTGCAGCACAGCTATCCTTGCCTTAAGGCGACCGTTCTCCTGTATATTATGAGTACAGCGACAGCAGTTAGAAGGCATCATGTTAGTGTTACTACTTAGCTTCGGTTGGTGGAGGTCCTGACGAAACACGTCCAGATAAAGCGTCCGGAGTGAAAAAGTTGAATGAAAAAATAAAAACGATAATTACAAAGTAAAAAGTAAAAACCGTAAAGCTGGCAGGTAGCAAAGTTAGGTTAGCAACAAAACGCACAGCAGCACGTAAACAAGTCTACTAGTTGGTGTAGCCAGAGGACAGCTGACTTCAATGCGATACCTAGGAGGCGCTTGGTTCTCCATTTGGTTCGCGCGTTATAATCAGAAACTACAGCGTCCACACCTCCATTGAAACGTGACTAGAACTCGTTCAACTTATACCTATAAACTTATCCAAGAACAATCAAACATCATTTTAAATGTATCCTTAGGAACACTTTTACGTATATTTACTATAATAAATCAACCGGAATATAAACTGAGCTCTAAAGACGGAAAAAAACACAGTGCGCGCTTGCCGAGAGCACGCATCCTGTCCTATAGACTTCCAAAGGGACACTTCCTGATTTCCTCTTCTTCTCTGCTCTAATTCATCTGAACAGAATCAAAACACTTTCTCGAGACTGTTGACATCCAGAGGAAGCGATAGGTACTGCATTCATATTCCCTTATATGGGCATTTTCATGAGGGAGGGGTTCCAAATGAGGCACTCTGTGAAAACCACTTTTTCCAGGACAGAAATTCCTCGGGGTTTTGCCTGCCATATCCGTTCTGTTTTACTCACAGACAAATGGTTAACAGTTTTACAAAATTCAGAGTGTTTCCTATCCAATGGTACCAAATATGTGCATATCCTATTTTCTGGGCCTGAATGGGAGGCATTTTACTTTGGGCACGCCAGGCTCTCCAAAACGGTCAAGTCGTGCACTGATCCCCTAGAGGTTAACCTCTTACGGAGCAGTGGTGCGCTAGCGCCCCACTCCCGACACTACCCGGTGAAATGCAAGGCGCCAAATTCAAAATCCAAAAGTTGACCTCCACTCCAGTTTTAGACTCAATTTCCCTCTACACTCAAAATGTCATATATATAATCACTTGCACATTTTGCAAAAAACACTACATTGGGGAAACCCAGTATACAATAGAAAATAGACTTAAACAACACCTATACAATATCAAATGGGCCCATCTACACACAGAACTAGTCACTCCTTTCCATGATCACCCCATTACTTACCTCAATATATCAGGATTACAGTCGTGTTCTGGGTGGACCAGTGGGCGGCGAAAGGCAGTGGAACGTAGGTGGATAAGAGACCTACAAACAATTACACCCAGCGGTCTGAATGAGCGTTTTTAACCAGGCAGATAGGATCCATTGAAAGGGACAGCAATTGTTTACAGGGTTCTCAAGGAGTTGGAAGAAGGATGCACCATACAACAAAAACACAATAAATAAAGTTTGTGGTTTTTCTTTTATTTGTAATAGTTTTATTTCTTTTGTTTTTATGTATTTTAACAACGTAGCACTTGACCTCATAGCACTTTTATAACTGTGTTTGTATATGTATTAATAAAGCATCTATTCCTTGACCCCTTGTATAATGTAATATCTTAGTCCCTTCATGGTCCTAGATAACAATCAATAGACCATTTATTCTGGTCTCAGGTTCAGGAATGGCTAAAAATGCATAGCATTGATCTAAAACTGAGGGAAGCTGAGGGGTGGAATTGGAGACGAGTGGAGTTGCTGTGTGAGAGATGATGGTCAAAGAAAAGTTAAAAAAATTATTTAATAAAGTCAAAATAAAACATAATAAAAAGTACATTTGAATGACACTGTGGCAGTGTTTTTACAACTAATGCCGGATTGCCTGAGGCTGATGCCCTGCAGGTGTTTTTACACATGCATATACACACACACTCATTCAAATAAATGCATACATGTAATAGGGACAAACATGCACACAAACATATACAGTTGACATTGCTGTTATGATTTTAGTTGTCCTTGATATCCTTTGTTTTAAATGTATTATTTTTTTGCATTGTTGTTTTCTGTTTTCTTCTGTCTTTACTCTTGTCTGGGGGCTCTTGGGGTGGGGAATGGAATTAATAGTATTTTTTATTAACAATTTTCCTGCCGGGGACTATATGTTTGTATGTTCCGAATAACCATAAATTATTTATATTTTTTTTTTTATAAAAAAAGAGAACGCACAATATGTTAGCCCTTGGCACAGTCACAGCTCTCAGGCACCTCGCTAGCTGAAGGTCAGGCAAGAGAGCCCAAAAGGAAATAACAGGTGCTGCTTGCACACATTCAATATACAACATAATTCATACAAAATAATAGACATACCTGCGCACGAAGAGACAATATTTTAGCCCTTGGCGCAGTCACACCTCTCAGGCACCTGCACGAGCACATGGAAACTCACTGAAACACTGTCCCAAGTACCCAGAAGTTACAATAGGTACCCTAGTTAGCGAGCTCTAAAAACTTGTTAACATAAATATTTATATTGTACACATTGTAACAAAACTTATGGTTGCATAACAACACATTGTGTGACATTACCATGGATTTATATTGAGCCAAGGACAACATACCTCGCTAGCTGAAGGTCAGGCAAGAGAGAACAATAGGAGGGTACAGAAATACAGATAACCCACAATGGACCAAACCAAAATATACAAAACTTTTACAATCAAGTGTATTTACAATATAGATATGAAAAAGTGTTTGTAAACAAAAAATAACATTACCTATGCAGCTGTTATCAAATTATTAACATCCCCTCTTGACCTGGCCTATTTGAACTGGTCCTTGTGTGCAACTTGGTGCATAATCTAGGGGAACAACATCACACTGCTACATATAGGTGCAGTGTCTGTGTGTTTTGCTTGCCTTTGTTGAGTTTGTGGAGCAATGGGTTGTCTGCTTGTCCCCCTGTAAAGTTGTGGTGCTCTAGTGTTTGGTGGGCGTAGCCCAGTTGGTGTGGGTTATTTTGATTGGTCCGTTCTGTTACTATGCCGTGTGGCAGAAAACAGGTTTTGGGTTGAGGGTTTCTGATTGAAATAAGAATTTAAGTGGGATGCAATTAAGGTTGGTGTAGGGTTAGAGTTAAGGTAATTTAAAATGTGTGTATATCTGTAGGTGTGGAGATCTATGTGTTTTGCCCACCTTTGTTGTAATCGTGGTTACATTTGTGGAGCAATGTGTTATCTGGTTGTCCCATTGTAAAATTATGAGAAGTGTGTGGTGAGGTGGGTGTGGCAGAAAACAGGTTTTGGGGTAAAGGGTTCAGATGAAGGTGATAATTTGAGTGGGATGCAGTTAAAGTAGGTGGGGGGTTAGAGTTAAGGTCAGGCACACATGACAACAATACATTGGTGACCCAATATGACAAAAGTCCAACTTTGTAGTAAAACGTTATTCGGTATGTATAAAACTATGGAGTGTGACAAAATGGGGATCACAATACATTATAAGGGGCAGACAAGGTTAACAACATGAGCTCAGGCACAGACACACACGTATACACCCACCTCCATACATTCACACATATATACAGAGTATATATAATGTAACGACCCTGGGTTTATAAGCGTGGATATCGACTCTGCCGCACGAGCATGCTTTTGCGGCACAGTCGACAGCGCGCTGGACTTCGAGCTAGGTCGAGGGTTTAAGACCTGCTCCCTGCTGTTTCATTACATTGGTGTCAGAAGTGGGATCGAACCTTGCATCCACGAAAATGAGTGTGCTTGGCCAATGAGCGCGTTTCTATAAGACGCAAGCCAGCGCGAGGATGCGCTCTTTGAAAGGAGGGAATAGTGTAACGACCCTGGGTTTATAAGCAAGGATATCGACTCCGCCACTGGAGTCATTTTGACCCCACGGGGTGAGATCTTGCGTGGAGCCCCAGATCGAGGAAGATTATCAGTGGTCTTGTATGTCTTCCATTTCCTAATAATTACTCCCACAGTTGATTTCTTCAAACCAAGCTGCTTACCTATTGCAGATTCAGTCTTCCCAACCTGGTGCAGGTCTACAATTTTGTTTCTGGTGTCCTTTGACAGCTCTTTGGTCTTGGCCATAGTGGAGTTTGGAGTGTGACTGTTTGAGGTTGTGGACAGGTGTCTTTTATACTGATAACAAGTTCAAACAGGTGCCATTAATACAGGTAACGAGTGGAGGACAGAGGAGCCTCTTAAAGAAGAAGTTACAGGTCTGTGAGAGCCAGAAATCTTGCTTGTTTGTATGTGACCAAATACTTATTTTCCACCATAATTTGCAAATAAATTCATTAAAAATCCTACAATGTGATTTTCTGGATTTTTTTTCTTCATTTTGTCTGTCATAGTTGAAGTGTACCTATGATGAAAATTACAGGCCTCTCTCATCTTTTTAAGTGAGAGAACTTGCACAATTGGTGGCTGACTAAATACTTTTTTCCCCCACTGTATACGGGTTAGGGTTACATGCGGACCCCACCGCTCGCATCGCAAAATAAATGTACACATACATGTTATTCAATCATTGAACCCACACTGCTTGTGCGCGCCAACGAGCGTCTGCATTGCCAAGCGCTAAAATAGAAGTCAGTTCTATTTGTGAAGCTGAACATTGTGCAAGTCCTGCCTCTCCCATATCCTAATTGGTTTATAGAAGCAGATACCCACGTGCCATCTCCTCATTGGTTATACCCACATGGGGGATTGAAAGACGAACTGAGTTTGTGGGTTGTCATGGTAATACTATGAAAGTTAGATGCCAATCACCATATAAAGTCCAAAGAAGAAAAAGCATGGAAGGAGGACAGATGACTAGAAACGATTCGGTTGACCGTTTTATGTTTGGATTAATTGTCGGAGGAGAGGACCTTGTGCATTTCAGGTAAAATAAGAACTCAACATTTATGTCTCAGGACAAAGGGTTAGGGTTAAGGTTGGGATGGGGGTTAGGATTAGGGTTAAGGTCGAAATGGGGGTTAGGGTTGGGATTAGGATTAGGGTTGGGATGGGGTAATGGTTAGTGTTGGGATGGGATGGGGGTTAGTTTTTTTTTGTTTTTTTTACATTTTATTTATTTCCCCTTTATTTAACCAGGTAGGCCAGTTGAGAAGAAGTTCTCATTTACAACTGCGACCTGGCCAAGATAAAGCAAAGCAGTGCGACAACAACACAGAGTTACACATGGAATAAACAAACGAACAGTCAATAACACAATAGAAAAAAAATCATACAGTGTGTGCAAATGAGGTAAGGCAATAAATAGGCCGTAGTGGCGAAGTAATTAAACACTGGAGTGATAGATGTGCAAGTAGAGATACTGGGGTGCAAAGGAGCAAAAATAAATAACTATAGGGATGAGGTAGTTGGATGGGCTATGTATTGCTCTGACAGCTGATGCTTAAAGTTAGTGAGGGAGATATGAGTCTCCAGCTTCAGTGATTTTTGCAATTCATTCCAGTCATTTGCAGCAGAGAATTAGAAGGAAAGGTGGCCAAAGGGGGAATAGGCTTTGGAGATGATCAGTGAAATATACCTGCTGGAGCGCGTGCTACGGGTGGGTGCGGCTATGGTGACCAGTGAGCTGAGATAAGACGGGGCTTTACCTAGCAAAGACTTATAGATGACCTGGAGCCAGTGGGTTTGGTGACGAATATGAAGCGAGGGCCAGCCAACAAGAGCATACAGGTCACAGTGGTGGGTAGTATATGGGGCTTTGGTGACAAAACGAATGGCACTGTGATAGACTGCATCCAATTTGCTGAGTAGAGTGTTGGAGGCTATTTTGTAAATGACATTGCCGAAGTCAAGGATCGGTAGAATAGTCAGTTTTACGGGGGTATGTTTGGCAGCATGAGTGAAGGATGCTTTGTTGGGAAATAGGAAGCCGATTCTAGATTTAATTTTGGATTGGAGATGCTTAATGTGAGTCATGAAGGAGAGTTTACAGTCTAACCAGACACCTAGGTATTTGTAATTGTCCACACATTCTAAGTCAGAACCGTCCAGAGTAGTGATGCTGGACAGGCGGGCGGGTGTGGGCAGCGATTGGTTGAAGAGCATGCATTTAGTTCTACTTGCATTTATGAGCAATTGGAGGCCACGGAAGGAGGGTATGGCATTGAAGCTCGTTAGATAAACCTCTTAAGGAGCAGTGGGGCGCTGGCGCACACTGAACTCTCTCTGAGAAGTAGTTGGTGAACCAGGCAAGGCAGTCATATGAGACACCAAGGCTGTTGAGTCTGCTGATCAGAATGTGGTGATTGACAGAGTCGAAGCCTTGGCCAGGTCGATGAATACGGCTGCACAGTATTGTCTTTTATCGATGGCGGTTAGGATATTGTTTAGGACCTTGAGCGTGGCTGAGGTGCACCAATGACCAGCTCGGATACCAGATAGCAAAGCGGAGAAGGTACGGTGGGATTCGAAATGGTTATCTGTTTGTTAACTTGGCTTTCGAAGACCTTAGAAAGGCAGGATAGGATAGATATAGGTCTGTATCAGTTTGGGTCTAGAGTATCTCCTCCTTTGAAGAGGTGGATGACCGCAGCAGCTTTCCAACCTTTGGGGATCTCAGACGATATGAGAGGTTGAACAGGCTAGTAATAGGGGTTGCAACAATTGTGGCGGATAATTTAGAAAGAGAGGGTCCAGATTATCTAGCCAAGCTGATTTGTAGGGGTCCAGATTTTGCAACTCTTTCAGAACATCAGCTATCTGGATTTGGGTGAAAGAGAAATGGGGGAGGTTTGGGCAAGTTGCTGTGGGGGGTGCAGGGCTGTTGACCGGGGTAGGTGTAGGCAGGTGGAAAGCATTGCAAGCCATAGAAAAATGCTAATTGAAATTCTCGGTGGTGGTGGTGACAGTGTTTCCTAGCCACAGTGCAGTGGGCAGCTGGGAGGAGGTGCTCTAAATTCTCTATGGACTTTACAGTGTCCAATAACATTTTGGAGTTTGTGCTAAAGGATGCAAATTTCTGTTTTAAAAAGCTAGCCTTTGTATATTGGTTACTAACTTCCCTGAAAAGTTGCATATCGTGGGGGTAGTACGTCACAGGATGTTTTTGTGCTGGTCAAGGGCAATCAGGTCTGGAGTAAACCAAGGGCTATATCTGTTCCTGGTTCTACATTTTTTGAATGGGGCATGCTTATTTAAGATGGTGAGGAAAGTTATTTTAAAGAATAACCAGGCATCCTCTGCTGACGGAATGAGGTCAATATCCTTCCAGGATACCCGGGCCAGGTCCGGGTATTAGGGAGAGAGTGTTTTAGGGAGCGTTTGACAGTGATGAGGGGTGGTCGTTTGACCACAGACCCATTACGGATGCAGGCAATGATCACTGAGATCCTGGTTGAAGACAGCATAGGTGTATTTAGAGAGCAGGTTGGTCAGGATGATATCTATGAGGGTGCCCGTGTTTACAGATTTGGGGATGTACCTGGTAGGTTCATTGATACTTTGTGTGAGATTGAGGGTGTCTAGCTTAGATTGTAGGATGGCCGGGTTGTTAAGCATGTCCCAGTTTAGGTTACCTAACAGTACGAGCTCTGAAGATCGATGGGGGGCAATCAATTCACATATGGTGTCAAGGGAACAGCTGGGGGCAGAAGGTGGTCTATAACAAGCGGAAACTGTGAGAGACTTGTTTCTGGAAAGGTGGATTTTTGGAAGTAGAAGCTCGAATTGTTTGGGCACAGACCTGGATAGTATGACAGAACTCTGCAGGTTATCTCTGCAGTAGATTGCAACTCCGCTCCCTTTGGCAGTTCTATCTTGGTGGAGTTAGGGATGGAAATGTCATGATTTTTGGTGGCCTTCCTAAGCCAGGTTCAGACACGGCTAGGACATCCGGGTTTGCAGAGTGCGCTAAAGCAGTGAGTAGAACAAACTTAGGAAGGAGGTTTCTAATGTTAACATGCTTGAAACCAAGGCTTTTACGGTTACAGAAGTCAACAAATGAGAGCGCCTGGGGAATGGTGGTGGAGCTAGGTGCTGCAGGGATTAACCTTTACATCATCAGAGGAACAGAGGAGGAGTAGGATAAGGGTACGGCTAAAGGCTATTCGAACTGGTCGTCTAGTGCGTTCGGAACAGAGAGTAAAAGGAGCAGGTTTCTGGGCGTGGAAGAATAGATTATTCTAATGTACAGACGTGAATACAGAAGAGGTAAACCTAGGCACTGAGTGACAATGAGAGAGGTTTTGTCTCTAGAGACATCATTTAGACCAGGTGAGGTCACCGCATGTGTGGGAGGTGAAACAAAAGGGCTAGCTAAGGCATATGGAGCAGGCCTGGAGGCTCTACAGTGAAATAAGACAATAATCACTAACCAAAACAACAATGGACAAGACATATTGACATTAGGGAGAGGCATGCGTAGCCGAGTGATCATGGGGACCAGTGGGAAGCTAGGTGAGCTGGGGCTAGCAGAAGGGCCTTAGGGGGACGTCGCAACGGAGGAAGTCTGTTGTAGCCCCTCGGACGGTTACGTCGGCAGACCATTCGTGTTGGAGGGCTCCGTGTAGGCAGTTAAAGGGTCCAGGCCAATTGGCAAAATAAGAATTGTAGCCCAAGAAATTGGCTGATGGTCCTCTTCAGCTAACAGTCCGATATGCTCTAGACAGCTAGGGGTCCGCGGCTAGGCCTTCAGGGGACGTCGCGACTGAGGAGCCTGTTGAAACCCCTCGGGCGGATTACGTTGGTAGACCAGTCGTGATGGAATCGGCGGGGCTCCGTGTCGGCAGTAAAAGGGGTCCAGGCCAATTGGAAAAATATGTATTGTAGCCGGGAGATGGGGCTAGCACGAGGCTAGTTCCAGGCTCACTGGTGCTTGCTTCGGGACAGAGACGTTAGCCAGGGAGTAGCCACTCGGATAGCAGCGATGATCCTGGTGAAAAGGTTCAGAGCTTGCGGTAGGAAACCGGAGATGTGGAGAAAAAGCAGTCCAGGATGCTCTGGGTTGAATCGCGCTGTGCAGACTGGCAGGAGTTGACCGGGCTAAGGTTAGCTGATGACCGCTTGCACTGACTACTAGCTAGTAGCCAGTTAGCTGGCTATTTTCTGTTGGGGGTTCTAAAGTATAGAAAATAGCAGATCCATACCACATTGGGTGAGGCGGGTTGCAGGAGAGTATGTTGAAACTGAAGTTAAAAATATAAAAAATATATATATACACGGTACAAAGACGTCTGAACTGGGATGGGGGTTAGGGTTACACAGAACCACGCATGCATTTATTTTGTTCCCCCACACCAAACGCGATCACGACACGCAGGTTAAAATGTCAAAACAAACTCTGAACCAATTACATTAATTTGGGGACAGGTCGAAAAGCATTAAACATTTATGCCAATTTAGCTAGCTAGCTTGCACTTGCTAGATAATTGTCCTATTTAGCTAGCTAATTTCTCCTGGGATATAAACATTGAGTTATTATTTTACCTGAAATGCACAAGGTCCTCTACTCCGACAATTAATCCATACATAAAACGGTCAACCGAATCGTTTCTAGTCATCTCTCCTCCTTCCAGGCCTTTTCTTCTCTTGACTTTACATTGCGATTGGCAACTACGGATTAATTGGAGGAGTAGAGGACCTTGTGCATTTCATGGCACGTGGGTATCTGTTTCTATAAACCAATGAGGAGATGGGAGAGGCAGGACTTGTAGCGCGATCTGCATCACAAATAGAACTGACTCCTATTTTAGCCCTTGGCAACGCAGACTCATTGTGGGTGCAATAATTGAATAATATAGATTTCTACATTTAGTTTGCAACGCTCGCACACGCGAGCGGGGTAGTCAGCCTGTTTATATTTGGTAGGGTTAAAATAAACAGTTTTTGTTTTTTTTAGGTGCACAGGCTTATTCCTATGTCTCAATAAAATTCATTCAAATGCATAGGTTCATAAATAAAACAAATATGGTACTGAGGGAGTCTTAAAAGCAGTAGCCCAGGCCTCTGGAGGGTCATGAATAAACAAGTGCATGCTCTAAAATCAATCAGACTGTTGGTTTCAGTACTATTTATTAACAGAGAAACATACACATTATCCATCAATCCATCGTTCCCCATATGTCGTCGAGGTAGCGGTAGAAGCACGTCGGGCGTAAGGTGTAGAGGGGGTATACCGTGTTCTCCCATTCAGCCAGGTAGATGTCTGCGTAGGCTGGGGCGAACCACTTGCCAATGGCCACGCCTTTGACCTGGAGGTAGGTTTTCCTGTTGAACTCGAAGTCATTGTGTGCCAAAGAGAGCTCCAGTAGTCGGAGGAGCTGGAGGTCAGGTCTTCCTGGTGTGAGGTTTGAGAATATGTTTCGTTTGCTACACATGAATGTGTTCGAGCTAAGGCTGACAAGTTGTGGAACAATACAGTGGGATGTGCTAGCGAAAGATTGTGATTAACCTTGAGTGAGAACAGTGTGTTGAAGCTATTGACACATGTATGGAAACAATGTTGCAGACAGTCAGTTTTAGGTTGAGACACAAAAACAGGTACTGAGCCTGTGGCCTCAGTAACCCCGGACAGCTGAAGCGCCAAGGGGCTGGGACCAGCCTGTGCGCCACCGATAGGCTGGGTAAGTTTAAACCACACCCAGTCTCTACTCTGACAGGCCAGCTCAGAAGCGGCAACTACTTCTGTCAGAGTATTAAAAGAAGAAATTGTAAGGCGTTCTCTGTTCTGCCCTGCGTGGTGTTACAGTGAACCCGTATATACGAAAATTGCTTGATTGAATAAAAGACTTAGAACTTATTTAGTGACTCTGTGTCACCTTTTGTCCTGATGCCAGATTTGATTGACGCAAACCTTAACACTGGTTGTGGGTGGCGGGCTAGGTGTGCCCAGTGTTGCCTATTTAGCGAGTATTCAGACGCCTCTAGCGACACATTATCAAAAAAGCGACTAGTGACAAATCTAGTGACTTTTTCTGGTGTTATTGGAGACTTTTGGAGACTCACGTGAAAGCACGTATCGTTCTTACTCTTCTCAACGAGCAGCGGCTACTGCCGTGGGCCCCACCCCCATCCCAAAGCACTCACAGGCGGCCCAGTCCTCGCGCAGGAGATGTTCACCCATCCGCGTCCAGAATGCAAATGAATTGCGCATGCAGAAAGCATCCGCTGGCTGATCCCGTCCTGGCTTACATTCAGGGCAGGATGTAAATGTAAAATGTTCTTTGTCTAAAATAAATAACTGCACAAAAATAAAATCACTGCATTTGACTCACACAGCCTCAGTGACTTACTCACCTTGTCCACTGTGTGTGGGCCTCTCTGTGACATAAGCTAAACATCTAGCTGGCTAGCTCATCATGTCTCAGTCTAAACTGTACACTCAAAAATAGAGAAAGGAGTATGAATCACACCCTGAATTCAAAGGCTGGTTGAAGCCAATTATTGGAGATGATACAGGGGCATACTGCCTGTATTGTAAGGCTGATTTCTACACCAAACTTAGTGATGTAAAAAAACACATGACAACTCAAAAACATACTCAAAAGGCAAAGCCTTATACAGTTCCACCCAAAACAAGCTGCCATTTATGGTTAACCTCTACGGGGTAATCGGAAGTTTGGACAGTCTGGCGTGCCCAAAGTAAAATGCCTGCCACTCAGGCCCAGACACTAGGATATGCACATAATTAGTACTATTGGATAGAAAACACTCTGAAGTTTCTAAAACTGTTAAAATAATGTCTGAGTATAACAGAACTGATATGGCAGGCAACCTTTTTTCTAATGGCTGTCTATGGGATTTGCTGTAACTTAGGTCCCAGGTTGCAGTACCTATGGCTTCCACTAGAAGTCAGTCTTTAGACAAGGTTTCATGCGTTTACCTTGAATAACAACCTTACAAAAGAAGAATATGTAAGTGGATGGAGGAAGTGGCTTTTGTGTTTAGAGCGCGAGACCGTGAGCTCGCTCCTCGGGATTGTCCTTTTCTATCGTTTAGGATATTATCCGTGTGAATTATTATAGTTAATATACATAAGTGTACCTAAGGATACATAATAAATGATGTTTGATTTGTTTGGGCAAAGTTGATAGGTATAATTTGAACGCTTTCTCTTCCCTGTACAATGGGCGAGTAGACGTTGGATTTTCTGAACATAATGCGCCAACCAAATGGAGACTTATGGATATAAATAATGACTTTTTCTAACAAAAAAAACATGGATTGTCTTGCTTGGACAGTTCGGATTGCCCTCAGCAGAAGATCATCAAAGGTAAGCGATTTATTTTAGCTCTTTTATGTGTTTCGTGAGACACGTGCTGGTTATGAAATTATGCTAATGCAGAAAATATGTGAGGAGCTGTCCTCAGACAATCAAATGTTGTGCTTTCGCCGTAAAGCCTTTTTGAAATCTGACAATGCTGTGAGATTTCCAAGAGTCTGCAACATTTGTATATTGATGAATGTTTTATAATTCTACTTTTGGATTTTGAATTTGGCGCCTTACATTTCTCCGGGTAGTGTCGGGATTGGGGCGCTAGCAATGACATCTCTCCCAATAGGAATACACTAAAACTGCGTCTCGTGTATTGCCAGAAGACATTAGACTCTCCAAGCATATCTGCACCTGTCTCTGGAATCACCTGTATTTGCTGCACTCTCTCCATAGGCATACTCCCCTCATCTTCCTCAGATGTGAGATCCATTGTTTGCAAAAAATAAGTTATCCTTTCCCTTCTTACATTTACATCTATCTTTAGGTTTGTCAGACATTCTCTGGCATAATGCCCTTGTTCACTACGTTTATGGCATGTGATTTCCGGGCATTCCATAAGTATGTGCCCCGGCTGAATGCATAGTCTACATACCTTCACTTGATTGTCATGGATCACACTGAAGTATTCAAATCCCTCGACTGTATTGAATTTTGTTGAATATGGCAAGGATTGCACACTGTCCCTAAACTTCACTTGTCCTGTCTACGTCTGTTCCTGGCCACATCCTCCTCTTGATTGGCATGGTCACCTTCACTTTCTAGCCTTGTCATTTCTCATCTATTTAACCATCCATAATATATGGAGGCAAGTTCAAAAAGGACACCACAAGTTCATTGTCACCCAGTTCCTTAGCCATGATTTGACAGTTTTTTTATCTTTAGCCCGTCCATTAGACTTTCTTTCCATCTACATGCGACATTGTTACTTATTTCTGTCTTAAGTTCTACATCCAAGCAATTTTGTCTTCTCCAATGATTTCCACGTTCACCGTCAGTTCTCTCTCATACTTTCTTCTATTCAGTTCTAAATTTTAAATTTGTTTTTCTCTGTTGTCCTTTCTCATCATCGTTAGTATTCTTGATGTCGAAGCCAATGGTGTCCGTCCGGTTATTTTAAGCAGGATCCCCCAAACAACT
Source organism: Hucho hucho (assembly GCA_003317085.1). Lineage (NCBI taxonomy): Eukaryota > Metazoa > Chordata > Actinopteri > Salmoniformes > Salmonidae > Hucho > Hucho hucho. The sequence goes on from QNTS01005875.1 coordinate 30,046, forward strand.
CACGCTGTTGGGGGATAATAACGCAAATGTTTAGAAATAAAAAAAACTACACTCACACACAAACTTATGTATCAAAGTAAACCTAAAAAAAAGGCTGGGGCGAACCACTCCCTCTCCCTCAAACACTCAGCCACCTGCTGCTCATCCACTTCCTGAAAATCCCAAAAGGGGCGTATTCAGGATGGTATGGCCGTAAGCTATGGAAGAAGAGTTGGATAGACTATTTCAAGTTTATGTAACTCAAAATGTAGAGCAAGTGGAATAGCCATTACATTTTAAAATGGCCATTATATTATTATTGTGCTTAGAAGAGTATACCCGACTGGGCAAAAAGCTTACAGTAGCGGTCTCCCAACCAACTACTAACCAGGCCTGACCCTTCTTAGCTTCCGAGATCAGACGAGATCGGGCTTATTTTTTTTCTCTCTTTTTATTTTGAAGAATGTCTTAATAATTTACAAACAAATCACATAAACGCCACCAATCCCCTACACTGTAAAAAATGTAGGTAACTATTTGCATCAGCCTTTTAAGTATAATATACTTCGCTTTCAGTGCATTGCAAACAACTAACAGGATCTCAAATTCCTTTCATTCAACTTAATTTTAACTTGTTCAGAGCAGTTTTTTTTGTTTGATCTGGTTAAGTATCGTAATTGATATTCTGTTTAATCTACAAATATTTTTTGCTCAGTTACTTATGGTACTCAGGTTAGTAAAATGTATTTAAATTTGGTTCCTACTACTCAAATATATACTCACAACTATACTTAAAAAGCTGATACAAATAGTTACCTCGATATACTTGGAATAATTTACAAAAAAATTATTTCTATACAAGGGAATATGCAAAAAGAAACAGTGTTCAACTTCAACACCTTTATTTCGAATATAGGTTTTCTTCAAACTTCGATCTCAAATTGCCCCTTAAACCCTACTCCTTAAGCATTTGTGGAGAGCTCATTATTTTGTAATCTGTAAGCATTCTGGGTATAACCACCTTGCCTTCTTAGGTATAGCTACAACCAGATAGCTTGCACCTGACTACAAATCAATTCAGATTTTTACAACTGCATGAAGTTTAGGTGATAGTTCGGGATTAGCACTTTGACCCCAGATCTTGTACATTTTGGCAAGAATTCTCTGCTGTTAAGGGGTACACAGACCACCAAAGCGATATTTTAACAGAAACGTACATGAACGATTTATCTTAATCGACTTTACACAAAGCACAATATGAACTTTAGCTCAAATACAACCTCATTCAAACGGTTTTAGATTAATCAAAATATATGGCGAAGTATCACGAGAGCACTGGTTTCAGTCCTAATGACCTTGTTTTTGGTCATACCCTGCGTGGTCTTCTTGCTGTATTAACGTAGAATTGGAAGGTGGTTGAGACTCCCCAAAATGGGTTGTCATATGTTAGTGTTTTGACACCGGTTGTATGTAGCTTGTGCAATGGCTAAAGGAAAAACTAGCTTCCTCTCAGGTGAGGATGAAAAGGTTGTTTGACCAGCGAGCTGAGCCGCGACAATTTAGTCCAGGGGACCAGGTTCTGGCCCTGCTGCCCATTGTCGGTTCTCCTTTTCAGGACAAATTCAGCGGCCCATACACTGTGGTTCGCCAATTGTCCGATCTGATTGCTACCCCTGAGCACAGAAAGGCGAATCAGCTCAGCCATGTCAATTTGTTAAAGCCCCATTATCTTTTATGAATTTATTTTTTGTTGCCTTTATTTTACTAGGCAAGTCAGTTAAGAACACATTCTTATTTTCAATGACGTCTTCTGAATTGGCTAAATCAGAACTATGTGCTAAAACTGATATGGTTAGTCCTGTTCTTTTGGTGGAATCTGTTGATCTGAGGTCAGCCACTTCACCTTCACATGCAATGTGATGAAGAGAGGGTGCCGGGCCCTGATGGTGGTATTTTGAAGGGTAGGTTGAATTCAGAGTCCCTTGGAGAGTTTGTTGGGTCACCTGTCTGATTGTCATGCAGAGTTAACTGACTTGATAACTGATTTTCAGTCTTGTTTTGCTGACACACCTTCTCGTACACATTTGGCAGTGCACGATATTGATGTTGGGGATGCTATCCCTATAAAACATTTTTATTGTGTCATTGGAGAAGCTACATCACTTGGAATCAGAGATTAAGTACATGCTAGTTAATGATATCGCTGTACAATCATTCTCCAGTTGGACCTCCCCGTGTCTCTCGGTGAGCAAGCCAGATGGTTGTCTTAGATTTTGCACTGACTACCGGAAGTTTAGTGTGACACAACCTGACTGTTACCCACTCCCACGGATGGAAGATTGTGTTTACCAGGTTGGTGCTGCCCGGTTTTTCAGCAAGTTTGATTTGCTGAAGGGTTACTGGCAGGTGCCTTTGTCATCAAGAGCTCGTGAAACATCTGCTTTTATTATTCCTTCAGGAGTTTAGGCCTACGCAATACTCCTGCTACGTTTCAGCGTCTTATGAATAGGGTGTTCTCTGGCCTTGAAGGCTGTGCTGTTTATCTAGATGATGTGGTTGTTTTATAGTGACACTTCTCCCGGTGCGGGCTAAAGTGGTCGCTATCGATCGGTTTCCACCGCCCACCACCAAGAAGGAGCTGCAGTGCTTCCTAGGTATGGTTGGGTATTATTGGGGGTTTTGCTTCAACTTCTCCATGGTTGTAGCACCTCTGACTGATCTGTTGAAGAAGAGGGCTGATTTAATCTGGTCTTCCTGCTGTCAGAGTGCTTTTGAAAATGTGAAACTGCTTCTTAGCTCTGACCCTGTGTTGGCTGCCCCATGATTGGAACTGCCTTCAGCCTATATGTGGATGCCAGTAATGTAGGGGCAGGTGCCGTGTTGCTTCAAGCAGATGGAGGTGTTGAACATCCTGTTAGCTGTTAAACTTTCGGGAGAAATAACTATCAGTTGAATTATTCAGTGAGGAAGGAGGAAGCCCTTGCTTTAATCTGGGCGTTGCTGCATTTTGAGGTATATGTGTGGTCCCTATTGTGGTTTACACTGACCACAACCCCCTTACTTTCCTGCACACCATGCTTTGCCCAAATTGCAGGATTATACGCTGGTGTTTGTTCCTGCAGGCGTTCCATTTGGATGTACGACATGTAAAAAGTGTGGATAATGTGGTGGCTGATGCACTTTCCCGTGCAACGATTTAGTCAATCTTCGGACGTCTTCGTTGTTTTTTTTATTTTATTTTAGTTGGTGGTCTGTACGGGGTTAATTTTGTCCTTCCTGTTGCTCTGGCTTCTGCTCTCCTGTCGCTTGGTCTCTATTTATTTCTCTTAAGTTGTTGCTTCCAGGTACCGTGGTTGCATGGGGTCAGGTGATTTGGTTGGGTTGGTATCATGGGCATCCGGTGGGCCTCTTACCTTTATGGTTTGTATAGTATTTGTGTCTGAACCTTTTATTATGGTTTTTGATGAGTTGTATTGGCGTATTTGTGTGGTTGTGGGTTTTGTTTTCGGGTCCTTGTTAGTTCCTGATTTTTATGGGATGGGGTATTACAACCCCCTCAGTTTCCCTGCCTCCTTCTCTGTGTTTGTGTTTATATTTGCAGATTGGGGACAGGTGGAGCTGATTGGGTCGTTAAGGTGACAAGTTGCACCTGGGTTTGGGATCAACTAGGAGATAAAAGGTCCTGGTGCCCAGTCCTGTCTCTCTCCACAAGCACCATTTTGTTTTGTGATCTGGTTGTTTTTGATTAGGTGCACCTTTCAACACTTACAAACGTTTTACCTTCATCCATGCATCTCCATTACATCCCTCACATGCCTACTTTCACACTTCACAAGTTAGTTTTCTTGTTCAAATCTAGGCTAAACACTATGCCTCCCTCAACATCTCTTATTGTACAAGTAATATCCATAATATCCCTCCCCGGAATACTGTACTTCTGACTCAGATATGATACTCCCCGTCACTTTATTAACACAGTTAGCGAAAACCTTTGCCAAAGTCTTACCAGTATTCCGTAAACTTAAAGACCTAAAATGTTCTAGCTTCTCCCTACTCCATTTGTTTTTATAATANACATTTGATTGTTTGAGGATAGCACCTCTCCTATTTTCCACATTAGCATAAATTCATATCCAACACGGGTCACACAAAACCCATATAAGAGCTAAAGTAAATCGCTTACCTTTCGAAGAACTTCTGCTGAGGGCTTCACAAGTGTCCAACGAAGACATCCAATGGTTCTTTTGTTAGAAAAAGTCATTTATTATATCCATAAATCTCCGTTTGGTTGGCGCGTTATCAGAAATTCCACCGTCGAGTCGCCCATTGAACCATGAAGAGAACACGTTCAAATTATACCTATAAACTTTCTCCAAACTAATCAAACATAATTTTTAATGTATCCTTAGGTATCCTTTTATGTATATTTACTGTAATATTTAAACCGGACGATAACGTGAACGATAGGAAAGGAAAATAAAGTGCGGCGCGCTCACAATCTCGAGCCCGTGAAACGTTGTTGACAAATGTGGTCCCCTGACTATTTCCTCTTCCTATCTGTTCTGCTTAGTGCTAGAGCCTCCAAAGACTGTTTATCTAGTAGAAGCCATAGGTACTGCAGTCTCAGTCCTAGATGACATAGAAATCAATAGGCAGCCTGGAGAAAAAGGTCATGTACAAAAAAAACTGCAAATCCGAATGGATTTTCCTCGGGTTTTCGCCTGCTAGATCATTTCTGTTATACTCACATACATTATTTTAACACTTTTAGAAACTTCAGTGTGTTTCCTATCCAATAGTACTAATTATGTGCATTTCCTATTTTCTGGGCCTGAGTGGCGGGCACGCCAGACTCTCCAAAACCGTCACCTCTGCTGCCGCTCCCTAAGAAGTTAAAGAAGTATCACGAGAGCACTGGTTTTAGTCCTAATGACCTTGTTTTTGGTCAAACTGTGCGTGGTCTTCTTGCTGTATTAACGGAGGATTGGAAGGCGGTTGAGACTCCCCAAAATGTGTTGTCATATGTTAGTGTTTTGACACCGGTTGTATGTAGCTTGTGCAATGGCTAAAGGAAAAACTAGCTTCCTCTCAGGTGAGGATGAAAAGGTTGTTTGACCGGCGAGCTGAGCCGCGACAATTTAGTCCAGGGGACCAGGTTCTGGCCCTGCTGCCCATTGTCGGATCACCCTTTCAGGCCAAATTCAGCGGCCCATACACTGTGGTTCGCCAATTGTTCGATCTGATTGCTACCCCTGAGCACAAAGGCGAATCAGCTCTGCCATGTCAATTTGTTAAAGCCCTATTATTTTTCTAGGCAAGTCAGTTAAGAACACATTCTTATTTTCAATGATGTCTCGTTTGTCTTCTGAATTGGCTAAATCTGACATGGTAAGTCCTGTTCTTTTGGTGGAATCTGTTGATCTGAGGTCAGCCACTTCACCTTCACATGCAATGTGATGAAGAGGGGGTGCCGGGCCCTGATGGTGGTATTTTGAAGGGTAGGTTAAATTCAGAGTCCCTTGCAAACTTGGAGAGTTTGTTGGGTCACCTTTCTGATTGTCATGCAGAGTTAACTGACTTGATAACTGATTTTCAGTCTTGTTTTGCTGACACACCTTCTCGTACACATTTGGCAGTGCACGATATTGATGTTGGGGATGCTATCCCTATAAAACATTTTTATCGTGTCATTGGAGAAGCTACATCACTTGGAATCAGAGATTAAGTACATGCTAGTTAATGATATCGCTGTACAATCATTCTCCAGTTGGACCTCCCCGTGTCTCTTGGTGAGCAAGCCAGATGGTTGTCTTAGATTTTGCACTGACTACCGGAAGTTTAGTGTGACACAACCTGACTGTTACCCACTCCCACGGATGGAAGATTGTGTTTACCAGGTTGGTGCTGCCCGGTTATTCAGCAAGTTTGATTTGCTGAAGGGTTACTGGCAGGTGCCTTTGTCATCAAGAGCTCGTGAAATATCTGCTTTTATTATTCCTTCCGGAGTTTAGGCCTACGCAATACTCCTGCTACGTTTCAGCGTCTTATGAATAGGGTGTTCTCTGGCCTTGAAGGCTGTGCTGTTTATCTAGATGATGTGGTTGTTTTATAGTGACACTTCTCCCGGTGCGGGCTAAAGTGGTCGCTATCGATCGGTTTCCACCGCCCACCACCAAGAAGGAGCTGCAGTGCTTCCTAGGTATGGTTGGGTATTATTGGGGGTTTTGCTTCAACTTCTCCATGGTTGTAGCACCTCTGACTGATCTGTTGAAGAAGAGGGCTGATTTAATCTGGTCTTCCTGCTGTCAGAGTGCTTTTGAAAATGTGAAACTGCTTCTTAGCTCTGACCCTGTGTTGGCTGCCCCATGATTGGAACTGCCTTCAGCCTATATGTGGATGCCAGTAATGTAGGGGCAGGTGCCGTGTTGCTTCAAGCAGATGGAGGTGTTGAACATCCTGTTAGCTGTTAAACTTTCGGGAGAAATAACTATCAGTTGAATTATTCAGTGAGGAAGGAGGAAGCCCTTGCTTTAATCTGGGCGTTGCTGCATTTTGAGGTATATGTGTGGTCCCTATTGTGGTTTACACTGACCACAACCCCCTTACTTTCCTGCACACCATGCTTTGCCCAAATTGCAGGATTATACGCTGGTGTTTGTTCCTGCAGGCGTTCCATTTGGATGTACGACATGTAAAAAGTGTGGATAATGTGGTGGCTGATGCACTTTCCCGTGCAACGATTTAGTCAATCTTCGGACGTCTTCGTTGTTTTTTTTATTTTATTTTAGTTGGTGGTCTGTACGGGGTTAATTTTGTCCTTCCTGTTGCTCTGGCTTCTGCTCTCCTGTCGCTTGGTCTCTATTTATTTCTCTTAAGTTGTTGCTTCCAGGTACCGTGGTTGCATGGGGTCAGGTGATTTGGTTGGGTTGGTATCATGGGCATCCGGTGGGCCTCTTACCTTTATGGTTTGTATAGTATTTGTGTCTGAACCTTTTATTATGGTTTTTGATGAGTTGTATTGGCGTATTTGTGTGGTTGTGGGTTTTGTTTTCGGGTCCTTGTTAGTTCCTGATTTTTATGGGATGGGGTATTACAACCCCCTCAGTTTCCCTGCCTCCTTCTCTGTGTTTGTGTTTATATTTGCAGATTGGGGACAGGTGGAGCTGATTGGGTCGTTAAGGTGACAAGTTGCACCTGGGTTTGGGATCAACTAGGAGATAAAAGGTCCTGGTGCCCAGTCCTGTCTCTCTCCACAAGCACCATTTTGTTTTGTGATCTGGTTGTTTTTGATTAGGTGCACCTTTCAACACTTACAAACGTTTTACCTTCATCCATGCATCTCCATTACATCCCTCACATGCCTACTTTCACACTTCACAAGTTAGTTTTCTTGTTCAAATCTAGGCTAAACACTATGCCTCCCTCAACATCTCTTATTGTACAAGTAATATCCATAATATCCCTCCCCGGAATACTGTACTTCTGACTCAGATATGATACTCCCCGTCACTTTATTAACACAGTTAGCGAAAACCTTTGCCAAAGTCTTACCAGTATTCCGTAAACTTAAAGACCTAAAATGTTCTAGCTTCTCCCTACTCCATTTGTTTTTATAATATTTAACAATCCTGTGGCCAATGATTCTGTAACTACCTGTTCCATGTACCTATACAGGTGCTGAAATATCCACAAATTGATAAAACTCACTTGTCAGCCCATCTGATCCCAGACTTTAATTTCTATTACTGTATCTCCTTAACCGTCATAACTTTGTCAGCTTTGGATAATTTAGCATCAATAAAACCTCCTCACTACAGCCTTGATCGCTACCCATTGCCCCATACATGCACTCTTTTTAAAGTTATGTACAGCAGCCTGAGCTTCCATAAAGCATGCCACATCATCACCCTCCAACATATCAACTTTTTCCAGCTCAATGTCAAGTTGTTTATTCAAAGCAATCCGCTCCCTCTTAAAAATAAATTCCTCCGTCTTGCATAGTCAACACTCAACCCTCTAATCTACTCTTTTAGACCCTCCCACCACAATTCAATATTAATGCATTTAAAATCACTCAACATTTCTCTGTTTAATACAATCGGCAATCATATCAATATATTTTTCTTCTTTTAGTAGCTCGTCATTCAAACACCATACACCACCCCCTCTAGTAGGCACACTATGACCCAGCAGGAACCCAAGAGAAGCATGCCGACTTGTTTACGTGCTTCTGACCTTACTTTGCTACCTGCCAACTTCACGGTTTTTACTTTTTATTATCGTTTATATTTTTATAGGCAAGGGTAATCTAAGTGTAAGAAAGGATGAAACAGTCTCCGGACCTACTCACTGCCACAGTCATACTCTGGACCTAGTTTTGCCTCGTGGAATAAATTATGTAGATCTTAAAACTGCTTAGGGAGAAGCGGGCCGCTCCCGACACTACCCGGTGAAATGTAAGGCACCAAATTCAAAATCCAAAAGTTGATTTATTAAACATTCATCAATATACAAGTGTTGCATAGTCATCAAAAGCTCTGATTCTTGGCAATATCACAGCGTTATCAGATTTCAAAAAGGCTTGACAGCGAAAGCACAACATTTGATTGTTTGAGGATAGCACCTCTCCTATTTTCCACATTAGCATAAATTCATATCCAACACGGGTCACACAAAACCCATATAAGAGCTAAAGTAAATCGCTTACCTTTCGAAGAACTTCTGCTGAGGGCTTCACAAGTGTCCAACGAAGACATCCAATGGTTCTTTTGTTAGAAAAAGTCATTTATTATATCCATAAATCTCCGTTTGGTTGGCGCGTTATCAGAAATTCCACTGTCGAGTCGCCCATTGAACCATGAAGAGAACACGTTCAAATTATACCTATAAACTTTCTCCAAACTAATCAAACAATTTTTAATGTATCCTTAGGTATCCTTTTATGTATATTTACTGTAATATTTAAACCGGACGATAACGTGAACGATAGGAAAGGAAAATAAAGTGCGGCGCGCTCACAATCTCGAGCCCGTGAAACGTTGTTGACAAATGTGGTCCCCTGACTATTTCCTCTTCCTATCTGTTCTGCTTAGTGCTAGAGCCTCCAAAGACTGTTTATCTAGTAGAAGCCATAGGTACTGCAGTCTCAGTCCTAGATGACATAGAAATCAATAGGCAGCCTGGAGAAAAAGGTCATGTACAAAAAAAACTGCAAATCCGAATGGATTTTCCTCGGGTTTTCGCCTGCTAGATCATTTCTGTTATACTCACATACATTATTTTAACACTTTTAGAAACTTCAGTGTGTTTCCTATCCAATAGTACTAATTATGTGCATTTCCTATTTTCTGGGCCTGAGTGGCGGGCACGCCAGACTCTCCAAAACCGTCACCTCTGCTGCCGCTCCCTAAGAAGTTAAAGAAGTATCACGAGAGCACTGGTTTTAGTCCTAATGACCTTGTTTTTGGTCAAACTGTGCGTGGTCTTCTTGCTGTATTAACGGAGGATTGGAAGGCGGTTGAGACTCCCCAAAATGTGTTGTCATATGTTAGTGTTTTGACACCGGTTGTATGTAGCTTGTGCAATGGCTAAAGGAAAAACTAGCTTCCTCTCAGGTGAGGATGAAAAGGTTGTTTGACCGGCGAGCTGAGCCGCGACAATTTAGTCCAGGGGACCAGGTTCTGGCCCTGCTGCCCATTGTCGGATCACCCTTTCAGGCCAAATTCAGCGGCCCATACACTGTGGTTCGCCAATTGTTCGATCTGATTGCTACCCCTGAGCACAAAGGCGAATCAGCTCTGCCATGTCAATTTGTTAAAGCCCTATTATTTTTCTAGGCAAGTCAGTTAAGAACACATTCTTATTTTCAATGATGTCTCGTTTGTCTTCTGAATTGGCTAAATCTGACATGGTAAGTCCTGTTCTTTTGGTGGAATCTGTTGATCTGAGGTCAGCCACTTCACCTTCACATGCAATGTGATGAAGAGGGGGTGCCGGGCCCTGATGGTGGTATTTTGAAGGGTAGGTTAAATTCAGAGTCCCTTGCAAACTTGGAGAGTTTGTTGGGTCACCTTTCTGATTGTCATGCAGAGTTAACTGACTTGATAACTGATTTTCAGTCTTGTTTTGCTGACACACCTTCTCGTACACATTTGGCAGTGCACGATATTGATGTTGGGGATGCTATCCCTATAAAACATTTTTATCGTGTCATTGGAGAAGCTACATCACTTGGAATCAGAGATTAAGTACATGCTAGTTAATGATATCGCTGTACAATCATTCTCCAGTTGGACCTCCCCGTGTCTCTTGGTGAGCAAGCCAGATGGTTGTCTTAGATTTTGCACTGACTACCGGAAGTTTAGTGTGACACAACCTGACTGTTACCCACTCCCACGGATGGAAGATTGTGTTTACCAGGTTGGTGCTGCCCGGTTATTCAGCAAGTTTGATTTGCTGAAGGGTTACTGGCAGGTGCCTTTGTCATCAAGAGCTCGTGAAATATCTGCTTTTATTATTCCTTCCGGAGTTTAGGCCTACGCAATACTCCTGCTACGTTTCAGCGTCTTATGAATAGGGTGTTCTCTGGCCTTGAAGGCTGTGCTGTTTATCTAGATGATGTGGTTGTTTTATAGTGACACTTCTCCCGGTGCGGGCTAAAGTGGTCGCTATCGATCGGTTTCCACCGCCCACCACCAAGAAGGAGCTGCAGTGCTTCCTAGGTATGGTTGGGTATTATTGGGGGTTTTGCTTCAACTTCTCCATGGTTGTAGCACCTCTGACTGATCTGTTGAAGAAGAGGGCTGATTTAATCNTCACTGGAACTCTGGTGCGTGGAGCAGGAACTGGCCGTACTGGACTCATGATGCTCACTGGAACTCTGGTGCGTGGAGCAGGAACTGGCCGTACTGGACTCATGATGCTCACTGGAACTCTGATGCGTGGAGCAGGAACTGGCCGTACTGGACTCATGATGCTCACTGGAACTCTGGTGCGTGGAGCAGGAACTGGCCGTACTGGACTCATGATGCTCACTGGAACTCTGGTGCGTGGAGCAGGAACTGGCCGTACTGGACTCATGATGCTCACTGGAACTCTGGTGCGTGGAGCAGGAACTGGCCGTACTGGACTCTGAGGGCGCACAGGGGCCCTGATGCGTGGAGCAGGGACAGGTCGTGCCGGGCTCTGAAGGCGCACAGGGGGCCTGATGCGTGGAGCAGGGACAGGTCGTGCCGGGCTCTGAAGGCGCACAGGGGGCCTGATGCGTGGAGCAGGGACGGGACGTGCCGGGCTCTGAAGGCGCACAGGGGGCCTGATGCGTGGAGCAGGGACAGGACGTGTTGAATCCACAACACGGACAGGGATCTTGGAGCGTGGAACAGGGACAATTCTTCCAGGTAGCTCACTAACCCTGGCCTCACGGGTGAGTGGAGCTGGAATCTCTCGAACTGGGCTGTGGATTCGCACCGGAGATTCTGCCCGCAGGACCGTAGGATATCTTCGTCCCAAAAGGCGCACTGGAGACCTGGCGCGCAGAGCTGGCACCACTCTTCCAGGTAGCACACTGACCTTGGCCTGACAGATGAGTGGCGCTAAGATCTCTCGCACCGGGATGTGGACACGTACCGGTGCAGGATATCTTGGTCCTAGGAGGCGCACTGGAGACCTGGCGCGCAGAGCTGGTACCACTCCTCCTGGCTGCACACTCAATCTAGCCCGACAGATGAGTGGAGCTGAAATTTTGTGCACTGGCCTCTGAATCCGCACAGGAGACACCGTGCGCAAAACTGCATAGCACGGTGTCCTTTCAGTGCGACGCTCCCTCCAATGCTCCCTCCAAGGAGCACGAGGAGTTGGCTCAGGAGTCCACCCTGAACCGGCCAACCTCCTTGTGTACCCCCCCCCAAAAGTTTTTTGGGGAAGCGGTTCGGCCCAACATATTTCTCCCTCTCTGGGCTCCATGCCCCATATAGCTCCTCGTAACTCCCCCGCTCAGCTTTTGCTGATTTCATCCTCCGCCGTCTCTCTCCATGTCCAGGACTCTTGGTCTTCTCGCTGCTTGGTCTTTTCTGGGTGGGTTATTCTGTCATGATTATCTCTTGGGACAGACCAATGCACAGCGAAGTATCCAGAATACATATTTATTAACGACGTGACTAGAGAGAACAAAACAGTGAACGATGAACATGACGTGAACACAAAACACTAAATCCTAAACTCGATGGCATGAACCTAAACACGATGGCATGAACCTAAACACGATAATCACAACAATAAGCAATAACCCACAAACTTTAGTGCAAAACCCCAAACATATATGGTTCCCAATTAGAGGTAACAAGACTCAGCTGCCTCTAACTGGGAACCATTACCCCAACATAGAAATACACACCATAGAACAAAAGAAACCCTACACCAAGACAAAACTAAACACTCCAGCCTGAACACTCAGGCCTGGACGTTACATTTAAAAAGCTGATACAAATAGTTACCTCAATATACTTGGGATAATTTACAAAAAAAATATTTCTATACAAGGGAATATGCAAAAAGAAACAGTGTTCAACATCAACACTTTTATTTCGAATATAGGTCTTCAAACTTCGATCTCAAATTGCCCCTTAAACCCTACTCCTTAAGCATTTGTGGAGAGCTCATTATTTTGTAATCTGTAAGCATTCTGGGTAAAACCACCTTGCCTTCTTAGGTATAGTTACAACCAGATAGCTTGCACCTGACTACAAATAAATTCAGATTTTTACAACTGCATGAAGTTTAGGTGATAGTTCGGGATTAGCACTTTGACCCCACATCTTGTACATTTTGGCAAGAATTCTCTGGTGGTCTGTGTACCCCTTAACAGCAAAGCGATATTTTAACAGAAACATACATTAACGATTTATCTTAATCGACTTTACACAAAGCACAATATGAACTTTAGCTCAAATACAACCTCATTCAAACTGTTTTAGATTAATCAAAACATATTCCAAATTATCCCTTAAAGAAGTATCACGAGAGCACTGGTTTCAGTCCTAATGACCTTGTTTTTGGTCATACTGTGCGTGGTCTTCTTGCTGTATTAACGTAGAATTGGAAAGTGGTTGAGACTCCCCAAAATGTGTTGTCATATGTTAGTGTTTTGACACCGGTTGTATGTAGCTTGTGCAATGGCTAAAGGAAAAACTAGCTTCCTCTCAGGTGAGGATGAAAAGGTTGTTTGACCAGCGAGCTGAGCCGCGACAATTTAGTCCAGGGGACCAGGTTCTGGCCCTGCTTCCCATTGTCGGTTCTCCTTTTCAGGCCAAATTCAGCGGCCCATACACTGTGGTTCGCCAATTGTCCGATCTGATTGCTACCCCTGAGCACAGAAAGGCGAATCAGCTCTGCCATGTCAATTTGTTAAAGCCCTATTATTTTGTATTAATTTATTTTTTGTTGGCTTTATTTTACTAGGCAAGTCAGTTTAAGAACACATTCTTATTTTCAATCACGCCTCGTTTGTCTTCTGAATTGGATAAATCTGACATGGTTAGTCCTGTTCTTTTGGTGGAATCTGTTGATCTGACGTCAGCCACTTCACCTTCACATGCAATGGGATGAAGAGGGGGTGCCGGGCCCTGATGGTGGTATTTTGAAGAGTAGGTTGAATTCAGAGTCCCTTGCAAACTTGGAGAGTTTGTTGGGTGACCTGTCTGATTGTCAAGCAGAGTTAACTGACTTGATCACTGATTTTCAGTCTTGTTTTGCTGACACACCTTCTCGTACACATTTGGCAGTGGACGATATTGATGTTGGGGATGTTGTCCCTATTAAACATTTTTATCGTGTCTCATTGGAGAAGCTACATCACTTGGACTCAGAGATTAAGTACATGCTAGTTAATGATATCGCTGTACAATCATTCACCTGTTGGGCCTCCCCGTGTCTCTTGGTGAGCAAGCCAGATGGTTCTCTTAGATTTTGCACTGACTACCAGATGTTTAGTGTGATACAACCTGACTGTTACCCACTCCCACAGATGGATGATTGTGTTTACCAGGTTGGTGCAGCCCCTTTTTTCAGCAAGTTTGATTTGCTGAAGGGTTACTGGCAGGTGCCGTTGTCATCAAGAGCTCGTGAAATATCTGCTTTTATTATTCCTTCAGGAGTTTAGGCCTACGCAATACTCCTGCTACGTTTCAGCGTCTTATGCATAGGGTGATCTCTAGATGATAAGGTTGTTATATAGTGACACTTGGGATCGCTATCTGGTGCGGATACGGATTCTGTTTGAACGTTTGGCTGAGGCTTGCCTCACTGTGAGCTTAGCCAAATGTGAGTTTGCACAGGCAACAGTGACCTACCTCGGCAGAGTGGTCGGGCAGGGTCGTGTTCTCCCGGTGCGGGCTAAAGTGGTCGCTATCGATCGGTTTTCACCACCCACCACCAAGAAGGAGCTGCAGCGCTTCCTAGGTATGGTTGGGTATTATTGGGGGTTTTGCTTCAACTTCTCCATGGTTGTAGCACCTCTGACTGATCTGTTGAAGAAGAGGGCTGATTTAATCTAGTCTTCCTGCTGTCAGAGTGCTTTTGAAAATGTGAAACTACTTCTTGGCTCTGACCCTGTGTTGGCTGCCCCATGATTGGAACTGCCTTCAGCCTATATGTGGATGCTAGTAATGTAGGGGCAGGTGCCGTTTTGCTTCAAGCAGATGGAGGTGTTGAACATCCTGTTAGCTGTTAAACTTTCGGGAGAAATAACTATCAGTTGAATTATTCAGTGCGGAAGGAGGAGGCTCTTTCTTTAATCTGGGCGTTGCAGCATTTTGAGGTATATGTGTGGTCCCTATTGTGGTTTACACTGACCACAACCCCCTTACTTTCCTGCACACCATGCTTTGCCCAAATTGCAGGATTATATGCTGGTGTTTGTTCCTGCAGTTGTTCCATTTGGATGCACGACATGTCAAAAATGTGGATAATGTGGTGACTGATGCGCTTTCCCGTGCAACGATTTAGTCGATCTTCGGATGTCTTCGTTGTTTTTTTAATTTCATTTTAGCTGGTGGTCTGTACAGGGTTAATTTTGTCCTTCCTGTTGCTCTGGCTTCTGCTCTCCTGTTGCTTGGTCTCTATTTATTTCTCTTAAGTTGTTGCTTCCAGGTACCGTGGTTGCTGAGGTTGGATGGGGTCAGGTGATTTGGTTGGGTTGGTATCATCGGCATCCGGTGGGCCTCTTACCTTTTATGGTTTGTATAGTATTTGTGTCTGAACCTTTATTATGGTTTTTGATCAGTTGTATTGGCGTATTTGTGTGGTTGTGGGCTTTGTTTTCAGGTCCTTCCTTGTTAGTTCCTGATTTTTATGGGATGGGGTATTACAACCCCCTCAGTTTCCCTGCCTCCTCTGTGTTTATATTTGCAGATTGGGGACAGGTGGTGCTGATTGGGTCGTTAAGGTGACAAGTTGCACCTGGGTTTGGGATCAACTAGGAGATAAAAGGTCCTGGTGCCCAGTCCTGTCTGTCTCTCTCTCTCCGCAAGCACCATTTTGTTTTGTGATCTGGTTGATTGGTTTTGATTAGGTGCACCCTTCAACATTTACAAACGTTTTACCTTCATCCATGCATCTCTATTAGATGTTTACTTTCACACTTCACAAGTTAGTTTTCTTGTTCAAATCTAGGCTAAACACTATGCCTCCCTCAACATTGTACAAATAATATCCCTCCCCGGATTACTGTACGTCTGACTCAGATATACTTCCCATCACTTTATTAACACGGTTAGCGAAAACCTTACCAGTATTCCATAAACTTAAAGACCTAAAATGTTCTAGCTTCTCCCTACTCCATTTGTTTTTATAATATTTAACAATCCTGTGGCCAATGATTCTGTAACTACCTGTGCCTGTTCCATGTACGTATACAGGTGCTAAAATATCTGCAAATTGATGATAACTCACTTGTCAGCCCATCTGATCCCAGACTTTAATTTCTATTACTGTATCTCCTTAACCGTCATATCTTTGTCATACATTTTTCGTTCAGCTTTGGATAATTTAGCATCAATAAAACTCAAAACCTCACTACAGCCTTGATCGCACCCATTGCCCCATACATGCACTCTTTTCAAAGTTATGTTTAGCAGCCTGAGCTTCCATAAAGCATGCCACATCATCACCCTCCAACGTATTAACTTTTTCCAGCTCAATGTCAAGTTGTTTATTCAAAGCAATCCGCACCCTCTTTAAAATAAATTCCTCCGTCTTGCATACTCAACACTCAACCCTGTAATCTACTCTTTTAGACCCTCCTACCGCAATTCAATATTAACGCGTTTAAAATCACTCAACATTTCTCTGTTTATTACAATCGGCAATCATATCAATATTTTTCTTCTTTTAGTAGCTCGTCATTCAAACACCATACATCACCCCCTCTAGTAGGCACACTATGACACAGCAGGAACCCAAGAGAGGCATGCTGCTGTGCGGTTTCTTGCTGACCTTACTTTGCTACCTGCCAACTTCACGGTTTTTACTTTTTATTATCGTTTATATTTTTAGTTTTTCCCCTCGCTCAAATTTTTTCATTCAACTTTTTCACCCCGGACGCTTTATCTGGACGTGGTTCGTCAGGACCTCCACCAGCCGAAGCTAAGTAGTAACATTAACATGATGCCTAATTGCAGTCGCTGTACTCATAATATACAGGAGAACGATCGCCTTATGGCGAGGATAGCTATGCTGCAAGCCCAGCTTCAGACGCAATCGTTAGGGAAGGGACACTAGGAGGGGATTTTTTTTATAATGTTTATCAATAAGGGGGAGGGGAACAATGGGGAGAGACAAGATACAACACACAAACAAAGTAGAGGCTAGGAGGCTAGCTAAGCTAACCAGCTAGCAGGCCTAAAAAAAAACACAAAAAAAACGAACGGATGGACAAACAAGGGGATAAACTAATGAAACAATATGATTGGGGTAAAAGAAAATGAGGGGATAACAAACAAAACAAAAAGCACTGACCAAAAACACCTGCCAAACTTGAGGGACAAGAGAGCTAGCAGGCCAGGCTAGGCTAACCAGCTAGCAAAAGGTCCCTCATTGACAACCACAAAAACTAAAACAATAGGAGATTTGGGGGAGAAACTAAAGACACAAGGTGGATGGAAACAGAGGAGACAACGAAAAACAATCAAACAAACAAAGCCTGCCACGCCTAAAGGGCCTGGAGGCTAGCAGGCCGGCATGCCAGAAAGCCACCCCAGCTAGCAGACTACACAAAACAAAGGACAGTGGGAGGAGCTAAGGGGGGACTATAGGATACACAGGGGAGGAGAGATGCAAACAGGACAAGCAAGGGGGAAAACAAAAATTAAATACAATTAATAAAGAAAAAAGGACCAGAAGGCCTTAACTCACCTTACAGGTGCTGGTGCACCTGTAATCCACCACCAGAAACCACCACCTAACCCAGGAAAAAGAATAAACAATTGTTTTAACAAAAGCACAATTTACCTGATCACTTCTCCGATCAAATGCAGCAACTGGCAAACGTAACTACAGGCAGACACCGTCTCTGTCCACTTCTCTTGAAACAAGATACCGGGCTCTGCCAGAAGCAAAGCCCCTCCGAAAATACGATGAACTCGTAAGTGTTCCTCTCAACGGAAGTCTTCAGTAAAAGGCGAAAGGCTTGTGCGTAATGAAGAGAAACCAGAGTCGTATGGAAGTCAGAGATCGGGGCCCGAGAAGCACTCTGTGCTCTCTAGGCCGGGTTCTCGTGGGTGGGGAAAAAGTCACAGACAGACACACAGACACACACTTTCCTGGTGAAGTATTTTTGGGGGGTCAAAAACAGACACAGAGAAACACACACACACACACAGTCTTGTTTTTATAACCAATTTAGGACTCCTCACAAATACATACCTTTTGAGGACCATGCTTTTCAGACATCATAGAAGCACAGGAATTATACTCATGAGTTGGAAAACAAATCTATTATGAGGAAATCACCTAAAGTTGCTGACTCCTTGAAAAAAGTTCACTTGTAATTTTACCAACTACTTGAGACCGTACATTGCAAATCAAATCGGTCACATACACATGGTTAGCAGATGTTAATGCGAGTGTAGCGAAATGCTTGTGCTTCTAGTTCCGACCGTGCAGTAATATCTAACAAGTAATCTAACAATTTCACGACAACTACCTTATACACACAAATGTAAAGGAATAATTAAGAATATGTACATTTAAATATATGGATGAGCGATGGCCGAACGGCATAGGCAAGATGCAGTAGATGGTATAGAGTACAGTATATACATATGATATGAGTAATGTAGGGTATGTAAACATTATATAAAGTGGCATTGTTTAACTTCTTTGGGAGCAGCGCACGAGGTGACCGTTTTGGAGACCCTGGCGTGCCCAAAGTAAAATGCCTCCCATTCAGGCCCAGAAAATAGGATATGCACATATTTAGTACCATTGGATAGGAAACACTCTGAAGTGTTAACATTTTGTCTGTGAGTATAACAGAACGGATATGGCAGGCGAAAACCCGAGGAATTTCTGTCCTGGAAAAAGTGGTTTTGACACATTGCCTCATTTAGAACCCCTCCCTTATGAAAATGCCCTTATAAGGGCATATGAATGCAGTACCTATTGCTTCCTCTGGATGTCAACAGTCTCGAAAGTGTTATGATTCTTTTTAGATGCTTTTAGAGCATAGAAGAAAACGCGCGTTCACGGCTGGCGCGTTCTTTGGTTTTTTCCTTTCTTATCGCCCAGTTTATATTCCGGTTGAAATATTATACTATTTATACAAAAGTGTTCCTAAGGATACATTTAAAATTATGTTTGATTGTTCTTGGACAAGTTTACAGGTATAAGTTGAACGAGTTCTCTTCACGTTTCAATGGAGGAGTCGACGCTATATTTTCTCATTATAACGTGCCAACCAAACAGAGATTTATGGATATAATACATTACTTTTTCTAACAAAAGAACCATGGATTGTCTTCGTTGGACACTTGGGAAGCCCTCAGCAGAAGTTCTTCAAAAGGTAATTGATTTGTTTTCGCTGTGAAATGTGTTTTCTGTGAACCGTGAAGGCTTATGAATTTATGGAAAAAATATGTGGGGTGCTATCCTCAAACAATCAAATGTGGTGCTTTCGCCATAAAGCCTTTTTGAAATCTGACAATGCTGTGATATTGCCAAGAAGCAGAGCTTTTGATGACTATGAAACACTTGTATATTGATGCATGTTTAATAATTCAACTTTTGGATTTTGAATTTGGCGCCTTGCATTTCACCGGGTAGTGTCGGGAGTGGGGCGCTAGCGCACCACCGCTCCCTAAGAAGTTAAGTGACTAGTGATACATTTATTACATCCAATTATGAATTATTAAGGTGGCTAGAGATTGAGTCGGTATGTTGGCAGCAGCCACTCAATGCATTGCATTGCCATCAGGCATCGAGAGAATGCCTCCTATGAAATCTATAAAAGCTATCCAACTGCCTACGTTGTACCTAAGCGTAAAATAAATAAGTTTAAATTCTCGATATTTGACGCATTCATTCTATTTTATGACTGAAAATATTGCATGTAGAATGCCACAATGATGCAACACAACAGCTGTAGTGTAGTTCTTCTGTAAAGTATTCAAACTGGAACAACCATTTCAGTAATGGATTCAATATATCCAAGTAACAGATGAATAGTTTAGAAAAATGTTTTATTTTTATGTAACATTCAAAGTCAGCAGGCTTTGTATTTTGAAGACCTCAGTCACTCCAAAAGTGAACCACCCACCTGGAAAAACTTCCCCCGAACAGAGTGAGATGGAGAACATTCGTCAACTGCCTATGAGCTTAAATCAAGTAAGTCACATTAAATCCTCAGAGGTACACCAACTTAGCCAAAAGCATCTCATACACTTATTTTCTGGTGTCTGGCTAAGGGGCAGTATAACCTTGGGAGATAACAGTATGTTGAGCTAGGAACACATGAATAGAAAGATGTTAAGACACAAACAGGACTGAGCCTGTGGCCTCAGTAACCCCGGACAACAAGCGCCAAGAGGCTGGGACCAGCCTGTGCGCCTACTATTGGCTAGGCAAGTCTAAACCACGCCCAGCCACTGTTCTGATAGAGGTAGTTCCCACCTCGGGATGGGCCTGTCAGAACATACTTAAACCAATGCATTTAGCAGAAAGGGCAGTTCTCTGTTAACCCTGCGTGGTACTACATGGAACCCGTATATACGAAGATTGCATTTACCATTTATTGCTTGACTAATAATAAAAAACATAGAAGATTCTCAGTGACTCTGTGTCACCTTTTGTCCTGATACCAGATTTGATTTTCGCAACCTTAACAATTGGTGAACCCCGACGTGATCTGGTGACGGACATCGCTGGAGATTGACGTGCCAGCCGATTGGCCAGTACTGTCGTCGGACGGTGTGTCTCACAAATCCTGACCGGTCAACTAAAAAAGGTAAGCAGACACCTATTGTGAATAACTAAAGTTCTGCACATTGGCATTATCCAAATTTTATTTTGTGAGTCACCTGTTTGACGTAAGTTACTAAATTACATGAATTATTATAATTGGCAAGAGTAATTAAATGTGATATGTGTTGTGGTAAATGCAATTTTAATTGGCCAAGATAAGATATAATATAACGAGTGAATGTGATGTACTAGATGAGATGCCAAGTGTGAATGAATAGGGTGAGATGCCCAAGTATGTGTGAGGGTGGGGATTACTGCCGAGTGAATGAAGTACACTTGATATCCAATAGTGAGAAGCGGGATATCGGTCTGAATGATTTAAAAGGTGAGATGCCTGCAGATGAGATGTCTGCGTTGCATTAAGTTAAAACTGCCGAGTGTTTGTAGTACATTAGATATTTCAGTTGGAGCTGGTATCGGTGAGAATGTTTTTTTTTTTAAAGGTCGCGGACCTACAGATGAGATGTCTGTGCCAGAGTTATATCATTGAATATTGGGAAAGTGTACACTACATACGTGGAAAGTGATACGTTAACGCACCTAGACTTTACTTGTTTTGGCTATATACAAGAATAATAGAAAATAAGTGAGCCCATTTAGGTCCTAAAAACCTCCGTGAATATATAGCCCTATCTGAACGCATGCCCAGAGTCTGAACTATTTTACCCCAATATCTCGAGAAATAAGTACATTTTTATCATGGAACACCAAGATGTTGAGAAAGTGTTGAAAACACTGAAATCAACACTAGAAGTAAATGGAGGAAAGAATGGGAAAAAGGGGAGAAAAACTATACAAAGAGTGGATTGAGGAGGGCAGTATTACCTCACCCTCCGGACTCCCTGTTGAAGGAGAGCCGGGGAGAATACTGGACTCACTGAAAAGAAGTACATAAAAAGCCGTCTGAGTGGAAGCAAGGAGGGGAACAGACGAAGGGAAAAAGCAAAAGACGCGATGGAGAAGGCTAAGTTGAAGGAACGCATAGGTTTGGCTATGCTGGAGAAACTCAAAAAAAATAAAATAAAAAAAAATCTCAAAAGGGAGAACAGATCGCACCCGCCAGGCTGTATCCATCCCTGCCACGGGCTCCGCCACCATATGACAGTCCCCGGGTGACTTGTGAGTGAGAGCGTGTCTGGACAAAGTACAGACACTCATCAACAAACGGAGGAGTCTAGGAGAAGATATTACAGAGAATGGATATAAGAGGGCAGCATCACCGCGCTCAACGGTCTCCCAGTCGACGGGGAGCCCGGTAGAATATTAAAGACGCTGAAACAAAAAACAGAACTTTCACCGAGTGGAAACAGGAGGGAGAACAGCGCAGGGGTAAGATGATTTAGAAAGTTTGAATCAACTTTAGTGGATATTAAGTTTAAAATGGATATTAACGTTGTATTTCGCCACATTCGAACCATCGCTAAAAGTTTAGATTTGACGTTCAATGTTGATAAAATATTTCTTGTGTGTGTGATGTGAATGGGTGTAGAAACAATCAATGCGATTGCGGAGGTCTCACTGAAGTGTGGGATTTAATTTGTATAGAACTGTTTTGGAAATCCCTGAATAGTTGAACAATTCCTGGTGAAAACTGATCACTTTCACTAGAAATTGGGGGAAAAACAAAACCCAGGAGAATTTCATGTAGAAAAAATAAAACTTTTTTGTGAGAAACACTATTTTCTATCCAAATTGTACTATTACTTTAGGAGATTATTATTATCTCCTTAGGAAATTATATGGAGTGTTTGGGGAATAGAACCTTGTTCAGTCTGCGTTATACAGTGGGGAAAAAAAGTATTTAGTCAGCCACCAATTGTGCAAGTTCTCTCACTTAAAAAGATGAGAGAGGCCTGTAATTTTCATCATAGGTACACTTCAACTATGACAGACAAAATGAAGAAAAAAAATCCAGAAAATCACATTGTAGGATTTTTAATGAATTTATTTGCAAATTATGGTGGAAAATAAGTATTTGGTCACATACAAACAAGCAAGATTTCTGGCTCTCACAGACCTGTAACTTCTTCTTTAAGAGGCTCCTCTGTCCTCCACTCGTTACCTGTATTAATGGCACCTGTTTGAACTTGTTATCAGTATAAAAGACNAGGTACCGTGGTTGCATGGGGTCAGGTGATTTGGTTGGGTTGGTATCATGGGCATCCGGTGGGCCTCTTACCTTTATGGTTTGTATAGTATTTGTGTCTGAACCTTTTATTATGGTTTTTGATGAGTTGTATTGGCGTATTTGTGTGGTTGTGGGTTTTGTTTTCGGGTCCTTGTTAGTTCCTGATTTTTATGGGATGGGGTATTACAACCCCCTCAGTTTCCCTGCCTCCTTCTCTGTGTTTGTGTTTATATTTGCAGATTGGGGACAGGTGGAGCTGATTGGGTCGTTAAGGTGACAAGTTGCACCTGGGTTTGGGATCAACTAGGAGATAAAAGGTCCTGGTGCCCAGTCCTGTCTCTCTCCACAAGCACCATTTTGTTTTGTGATCTGGTTGTTTTTGATTAGGTGCACCTTTCAACACTTACAAACGTTTTACCTTCATCCATGCATCTCCATTACATCCCTCACATGCCTACTTTCACACTTCACAAGTTAGTTTTCTTGTTCAAATCTAGGCTAAACACTATGCCTCCCTCAACATCTCTTATTGTACAAGTAATATCCATAATATCCCTCCCCGGAATACTGTACTTCTGACTCAGATATGATACTCCCCGTCACTTTATTAACACAGTTAGCGAAAACCTTTGCCAAAGTCTTACCAGTATTCCGTAAACTTAAAGACCTAAAATGTTCTAGCTTCTCCCTACTCCATTTGTTTTTATAATATTTAACAATCCTGTGGCCAATGATTCTGTAAGTACCTATACAGGTGCTGAAATATCCACAAATTGATCAAACTCACTTGTCAGCCCATCTGATCCCAGACTTTAATTTCTATTACTGTATCTCCTTAACCGTCATAACTTTGTCAGCTTTGGATAATTTAGCATCAATAAAACCTCCTCACTACAGCCTTGATCGCTACCCATTGCCCCATACATGCACTCTTTTTAAAGTTATGTACAGCAGCCTGAGCTTCCATAAAGCATGCCACATCATCACCCTCCAACATATCAACTTTTTCCAGCTCAATGTCAAGTTGTTTATTCAAAGCAATCCGCTCCCTCTTAAAAATAAATTCCTCCGTCTTGCATAGTCAACACTCAACCCTCTAATCTACTCTTTTAGACCCTCCCACCACAATTCAATATTAATGCATTTAAAATCACTCAACATTTCTCTGTTTAATACAATCGGCAATCATATCAATATATTTTTCTTCTTTTAGTAGCTCGTCATTCAAACACCATACACCACCCCCTCTAGTAGGCACACTATGACCCAGCAGGAACCCAAGAGAAGCATGCCGACTTGTTTACGTGCTTCTGTGCGGTTTGTTGCTGACCTTACTTTGCTACCTGCCAACTTCACGGTTTTTACTTTTTATTATCGTTTATATTTTTATAGGCAAGGGTAATCTAAGTGTAAGAAAGGATGAAACAGTCTCCGGACCTACTCACTGCCACAGTCATACTCTGGACCTAGTTTTGCCTCGTGGAATAAATTATGTAGATCTTAAAACTGCTTAGGGAGAAGCGGGCCGCTCCCGACACTACCCGGTGAAATGTAAGGCACCAAATTCAAAATCCAAAAGTTGATTTATTAAACATTCATCAATATACAAGTGTTGCATAGTCATCAAAAGCTCTGATTCTTGGCAATATCACAGCGTTATCAGATTTCAAAAAGGCTTGACAGCGAAAGCACAACATTTGATTGTTTGAGGATAGCACCTCTCCTATTTTCCACATTAGCATAAATTCATATCCAACACGGGTCACACAAAACCCATATAAGAGCTAAAGTAAATCGCTTACCTTTCGAAGAACTTCTGCTGAGGGCTTCACAAGTGTCCAACGAAGACATCCAATGGTTCTTTTGTTAGAAAAAGTCATTTATTATATCCATAAATCTCCGTTTGGTTGGCGCGTTATCAGAAATTCCACCGTCGAGTCGCCCATTGAACCATGAAGAGAACACGTTCAAATTATACCTATAAACTTTCTCCAAACTAATCAAACATAATTTTTAATGTATCCTTAGGTATCCTTTTATGTATATTTACTGTAATATTTAAACCGGACGATAACGTGAACGATAGGAAAGGAAAATAAAGTGCGGCGCGCTCACAATCTCGAGCCCGTGAAACGTTGTTGACAAATGTGGTCCCCTGACTATTTCCTCTTCCTATCTGTTCTGCTTAGTGCTAGAGCCTCCAAAGACTGTTTATCTAGTAGAAGCCATAGGTACTGCAGTCTCAGTCCTAGATGACATAGAAATCAATAGGCAGCCTGGAGAAAAAGGTCATGTACAAAAAAAACTGCAAATCCGAATGGATTTTCCTCGGGTTTTCGCCTGCTAGATCATTTCTGTTATACTCACATACATTATTTTAACACTTTTAGAAACTTCAGTGTGTTTCCTATCCAATAGTACTAATTATGTGCATTTCCTATTTTCTGGGCCTGAGTGGCGGGCACGCCAGACTCTCCAAAACCGTCACCTCTGCTGCCGCTCCCTAAGAAGTTAAAGAAGTATCACGAGAGCACTGGTTTTAGTCCTAATGACCTTGTTTTTGGTCAAACTGTGCGTGGTCTTCTTGCTGTATTAACGGAGGATTGGAAGGCGGTTGAGACTCCCCAAAATGTGTTGTCATATGTTAGTGTTTTGACACCGGTTGTATGTAGCTTGTGCAATGGCTAAAGGAAAAACTAGCTTCCTCTCAGGTGAGGATGAAAAGGTTGTTTGACCGGCGAGCTGAGCCGCGACAATTTAGTCCAGGGGACCAGGTTCTGGCCCTGCTGCCCATTGTCGGATCACCCTTTCAGGCCAAATTCAGCGGCCCATACACTGTGGTTCGCCAATTGTTCGATCTGATTGCTACCCCTGAGCACAAAGGCGAATCAGCTCTGCCATGTCAATTTGTTAAAGCCCTATTATTTTTCTAGGCAAGTCAGTTAAGAACACATTCTTATTTTCAATGATGTCTCGTTTGTCTTCTGAATTGGCTAAATCTGACATGGTAAGTCCTGTTCTTTTGGTGGAATCTGTTGATCTGAGGTCAGCCACTTCACCTTCACATGCAATGTGATGAAGAGGGGGTGCCGGGCCCTGATGGTGGTATTTTGAAGGGTAGGTTAAATTCAGAGTCCCTTGCAAACTTGGAGAGTTTGTTGGGTCACCTTTCTGATTGTCATGCAGAGTTAACTGACTTGATAACTGATTTTCAGTCTTGTTTTGCTGACACACCTTCTCGTACACATTTGGCAGTGCACGATATTGATGTTGGGGATGCTATCCCTATAAAACATTTTTATCGTGTCATTGGAGAAGCTACATCACTTGGAATCAGAGATTAAGTACATGCTAGTTAATGATATCGCTGTACAATCATTCTCCAGTTGGACCTCCCCGTGTCTCTTGGTGAGCAAGCCAGATGGTTGTCTTAGATTTTGCACTGACTACCGGAAGTTTAGTGTGACACAACCTGACTGTTACCCACTCCCACGGATGGAAGATTGTGTTTACCAGGTTGGTGCTGCCCGGTTATTCAGCAAGTTTGATTTGCTGAAGGGTTACTGGCAGGTGCCTTTGTCATCAAGAGCTCGTGAAATATCTGCTTTTATTATTCCTTCCGGAGTTTAGGCCTACGCAATACTCCTGCTACGTTTCAGCGTCTTATGAATAGGGTGTTCTCTGGCCTTGAAGGCTGTGCTGTTTATCTAGATGATGTGGTTGTTTTATAGTGACACTTCTCCCGGTGCGGGCTAAAGTGGTCGCTATCGATCGGTTTCCACCGCCCACCACCAAGAAGGAGCTGCAGTGCTTCCTAGGTATGGTTGGGTATTATTGGGGGTTTTGCTTCAACTTCTCCATGGTTGTAGCACCTCTGACTGATCTGTTGAAGAAGAGGGCTGATTTAATCTGGTCTTCCTGCTGTCAGAGTGCTTTTGAAAATGTGAAACTGCTTCTTAGCTCTGACCCTGTGTTGGCTGCCCCATGATTGGAACTGCCTTCAGCCTATATGTGGATGCCAGTAATGTAGGGGCAGGTGCCGTGTTGCTTCAAGCAGATGGAGGTGTTGAACATCCTGTTAGCTGTTAAACTTTCGGGAGAAATAACTATCAGTTGAATTATTCAGTGAGGAAGGAGGAAGCCCTTGCTTTAATCTGGGCGTTGCTGCATTTTGAGGTATATGTGTGGTCCCTATTGTGGTTTACACTGACCACAACCCCCTTACTTTCCTGCACACCATGCTTTGCCCAAATTGCAGGATTATACGCTGGTGTTTGTTCCTGCAGGCGTTCCATTTGGATGTACGACATGTAAAAAGTGTGGATAATGTGGTGGCTGATGCACTTTCCCGTGCAACGATTTAGTCAATCTTCGGACGTCTTCGTTGTTTTTTTTATTTTATTTTAGTTGGTGGTCTGTACGGGGTTAATTTTGTCCTTCCTGTTGCTCTGGCTTCTGCTCTCCTGTCGCTTGGTCTCTATTTATTTCTCTTAAGTTGTTGCTTCCAGGTACCGTGGTTGCATGGGGTCAGGTGATTTGGTTGGGTTGGTATCATGGGCATCCGGTGGGCCTCTTACCTTTATGGTTTGTATAGTATTTGTGTCTGAACCTTTTATTATGGTTTTTGATGAGTTGTATTGGCGTATTTGTGTGGTTGTGGGTTTTGTTTTCGGGTCCTTGTTAGTTCCTGATTTTTATGGGATGGGGTATTACAACCCCCTCAGTTTCCCTGCCTCCTTCTCTGTGTTTGTGTTTATATTTGCAGATTGGGGACAGGTGGAGCTGATTGGGTCGTTAAGGTGACAAGTTGCACCTGGGTTTGGGATCAACTAGGAGATAAAAGGTCCTGGTGCCCAGTCCTGTCTCTCTCCACAAGCACCATTTTGTTTTGTGATCTGGTTGTTTTTGATTAGGTGCACCTTTCAACACTTACAAACGTTTTACCTTCATCCATGCATCTCCATTACATCCCTCACATGCCTACTTTCACACTTCACAAGTTAGTTTTCTTGTTCAAATCTAGGCTAAACACTATGCCTCCCTCAACATCTCTTATTGTACAAGTAATATCCATAATATCCCTCCCCGGAATACTGTACTTCTGACTCAGATATGATACTCCCCGTCACTTTATTAACACAGTTAGCGAAAACCTTTGCCAAAGTCTTACCAGTATTCCGTAAACTTAAAGACCTAAAATGTTCTAGCTTCTCCCTACTCCATTTGTTTTTATAATATTTAACAATCCTGTGGCCAATGATTCTGTAACTACCTGTTCCATGTACCTATACAGGTGCTGAAATATCCACAAATTGATAAAACTCACTTGTCAGCCCATCTGATCCCAGACTTTAATTTCTATTACTGTATCTCCTTAACCGTCATAACTTTGTCAGCTTTGGATAATTTAGCATCAATAAAACCTCCTCACTACAGCCTTGATCGCTACCCATTGCCCCATACATGCACTCTTTTTAAAGTTATGTACAGCAGCCTGAGCTTCCATAAAGCATGCCACATCATCACCCTCCAACATATCAACTTTTTCCAGCTCAATGTCAAGTTGTTTATTCAAAGCAATCCGCTCCCTCTTAAAAATAAATTCCTCCGTCTTGCATAGTCAACACTCAACCCTCTAATCTACTCTTTTAGACCCTCCCACCACAATTCAATATTAATGCATTTAAAATCACTCAACATTTCTCTGTTTAATACAATCGGCAATCATATCAATATATTTTTCTTCTTTTAGTAGCTCGTCATTCAAACACCATACACCACCCCCTCTAGTAGGCACACTATGACCCAGCAGGAACCCAAGAGAGGCATGCCAACTTGTTTACGTGCTGCTGTGCGGTTTGTTGCTGACCTTACTTTGCTACCTGCCAACTTCACCGTTTATATTTTTATAGGCAAGGGTAATTTAAGTGTAAGAAAGGATGAAACAGCGTCTGTGCCACCAGTAAGTAGAGATAGTAGTTTAAATCCGTTCGCACATTCCCCGCAGCCGGACAATTTTCTCATGGCTTCCGGAAGGAAATGCTGTAGGAATGCTCAACCCGTGTCGCTCATTCAGCCAACAGAAACTTTCAATTGGTTCTCCCCATTAAGCAACGGGTTGGAGTCAGAGGCTGGGCCTTCTCTGGTCTCAACTCCTCCCACCATTTGCTCTGACAAATTGAAAACCCTAGTCATTGCCGACTCCATTACCCGCGAAACGAATCATCCAGCAATCATATACTGTTTACCAGGGGGCAGGGCTACTGACGTTAAGGCTAATCTGAAGATGGTGCTGGCTAACGCTGGCGAGTGTAGAGAGTATAGAGATATTGTTATCCACGTCGGTACCAATGATGTTAGGATAAAACAGTCAGAGGTCACCAAGCGCAACATAGCTTCAGCGTGTAAATCAGCTAGAAAGACGTGTCGGCATCGAGTAATTGTCTCTGGCCCCCTCCCAGTTATGGGGAGTGATGAGCTCTACAGCAGAGTCTCACAACTCAATCGCTGGTTGAAAACCGTTTTCTGCTCCTCCCAAAAGATAGAATTTGTAGATAATTGGCCCTCTTTCTGGGACTCACCCACAAACAGGACCAAGCCTGGCCTGTTGAGGAGTGACGGACTCCATCCTAGCTGGAGGGGTGCTCTCATCTTATCTATGAACATAGACAGGGCTCTAACTCCCCTAGCTCCACAATGAGATAGGGTGCAGGCCAGGCAGCAGGCTGTTAGCCAGCCTGCCAGCTTAATGGAGCCTGCCACTAGCACAGTCAGTGTAGTCAGCTCAGCTATCCCCATTGAGACCGTGTCTGTGCCTCGATCTAGGTTGGGCAAAACTAAACATGGCGGTGTTCACCTTAGCAATCTCACTGGAATAAAGACCTCCATTCCTGCCATTATTGAAGAGATTGTGATATCTCACATCTCAAAATAGGGCTACTTAATGTTAGATCCTCACTTCCAAGGGAGTTATAGTCAATTAACTAATCACTGATCATTATCTTGATGTGATTGGCCTGACAGAAACATTGCTTAATCCTGATGAATTTACTGTGTTAAATGAGGCCTCACCTCCTGGTTACACTAGTGACCATATCCTCTGTGCATCCCGCAAAGGCTGAGAGGTTGCTAACATTTACGATAGAACATTTAGTCTTTTGAGCTTCTAGTCATGAAATCTATGCAGCCTACTCAATCACTTTTTATAGCTGCTGTTTACAGGCCTCCTGGGCCATATACAGCGTTCCTCACTGAGTTCCCTGAATTCCTATCGGCCCTTGTAGTCATGGGAGATAATATGCACATTTTTGGTGACTTTAATATACACATGGAAAAGTCCACAGACCCACTCCAAAAGGCTTTCGGAGCCATCATCGACTCAGTGGGTTTTGTCCAACATGTCTCCGGACCTACTCACTGCCACAGTCATACTCTGGACCTAGTTTTGCCTCGTGGAATAAATTATGTGGATCTTAAAACTGCTTAGGGAGAAGCGGGCCGCTCCCGACACTACCCGGTGAAATGTAAGGCACCAAATTCAAAATCCAAAAGTTGAATTATTAAACATTCATCAATATACAAGTGTTGCATAGTCATCAAAAGCTATGATTCTTGGCAATATCACAGTGTTATCAGATTTCAAAAAGGCTTTATGGCGAAAGCACAACATTTGATTGTTTGAGGATATATTTTTGCATTAGCATAAATTCATATCCAGTGCGGGTCACACAAAACCCTTATAAACGCTAAAATAAATCTCTTATCTT
The DNA here is from genome assembly GCA_003317085.1 of Hucho hucho. NCBI lineage: Eukaryota > Metazoa > Chordata > Actinopteri > Salmoniformes > Salmonidae > Hucho > Hucho hucho. Next base: position 60,430 of record QNTS01005875.1, read on the forward strand.
TCGAAGAACTTCTGCTGAGGGCTTCCCAAGTGTCCAACAAAGACATCCAATGGTTCTTTTGTTATAAAAAGTCATTTATTATATCCATAAATCTCTGTTTGGTTGGCGCGTTATGTTCAGAAAATCCACCATCGAGTCACCCGTTGTACAGTCAAGAGAACGCGTTCAAATTATACCTATCAACTTTGCCCAAACATAATTTATAATAACAATAATATTTTACACGGATGATAACCCAAACGTTATAAAAGGAAAATAAAGTGGAGCGCGCTCACGTTCTCGTGCCCGGAATATGTGGTTGACATTTCTGCTTCCTTCAGTAATTCTTCTGTTCAGTGCTAAAGCCTCCAAACACTGTCCAGAGACTGTTGACATATAGTGGAAGCCATAGGTACTGCAATATATTAGCTAAAATCCATGTATTTCAATAGGAAGCCTATGGAAAAGAGGAAATATCACAACAAAAGAATTCTGGACAGAAATTCCTTGGCTTTTCTCCTGCTATACACAGACATTATTTTAACAGTTTTAGAAACTGCAGAGTGTTGCATATCCTATTTTCCGGGGCTGAGTGGCAGGCATTTTACTTTGGGCATGCCAGACTCTCCAAAACCGCCACTTTTGCTGCTGCTCCCTAAGAAGTTAATGTTTTTCCTCATAATCCTGAACTATCGGACCACCATTTTATTACGTTTGCTATCGCAACAAATAATATGCTCAGAACCCAACCAAGGATCATCAAAGGCTGTGCTATAATTTCTTGGACAACCCAAAGATTCCTAGATACCCTTCCAGACTCCTTCCACCTACCAAAGGACGTCAGAGTACAAAAATCAGTTAAACACCTAACTGAAGAACTCAATTTAACATTGCGCAATACCCTAGATGTAGTCGCACCCCTAAAAACAAAAAACATTTGTCATAAGAAACTAGCTCCCTGGTATATAGAAAATACCCGAGCTCTGAAGCAAGCTTACAGAAAGTTGGAAAGGAAATGGCGCTACACCAAACTGGAAGTCTTCCGACTAGCTTGGAAAGTCAGTATTGAAGAGCCCTCACTGCTGCTCGATCATCCTATTTTTCCAACTTAATTGAGGAAAATAAGAACAATCCAACATTTACTTTTGATAGTGTCGCAAAGCTAACTAAAAAGCAGCATTCCCCAAGAGAGGATGGCTTTCACTTCAGCAGTGATAAATTCATAAACTTCTTTGAGGAAAAGATCATGATCACTAGAAAGCAAATTACAGAATCTGGGTATTCCTCCAAAGCTCAGTTGTCCTGAGTCTGCACAACTCTGCCAGAACCTAGGATTAAGGGAGACACTCAATTCTTTTAATACTATATCTCTTGACACATTGATGAAAATAATCATGGCCTCTAAACCTTCATGCTGCATACTGGACCTTATTCCAACTAAACTACTGAAAGAGCTGCTTCCTGTGCTTGGCCCTCCTATGTTGAACATAATAAACAGCTCTCTATCCACCGGATGTTTACCAAACTCACTAAAAGTGGCAGTAATAAAGCCTCTCTTGAAAAAGCCAAACCTTGACCCAGAAAATATAAAAAACTATCGGGCTATAAGTAATCTCCCATCCCTCTCAAAAACTTTAGAAAAAGCTGTTGCGCAGCAACTCACTGCCTTCCTGAAGACAAATAATGTATACGAAACGCTTCAGTCTGGTTTGACACCATCATAGCACTAAGACTGCACTTGTGAAGGTGGTAAATTACCTTTTAATGGCATCAGACCGAGGCTCTGCATCTCTCCTCGTGCTCCGAGACCTTAGTGATGCATTTGATACCATCGATCACCACGTTCTTTTGGATAGATTGGAAACCCAAATTGGTCTACACGGAAAAGTTCTGGCCTGGTTTAGATCTTATCTGTCGGAAAGATATCAGTTTGTCTCTGTGGATGGTTTGTCCTCTGACAAATCAACTGGACATTTCGGTGTTCCTCAAGGCTCTGTTTTAGGACCACTATTGTTTTCACTATATATTTGATCTCTTGGTGATGTCATTCGGAAACATAATGTTAACCTGTTACGGATCCAATCCCGTGAACGGGATCCTCCTGTAATAAACACACATCCATCTGACTGTGCTCTTATTTCTGTTCTTACACTCCTAACATTTATGGTGGTGATTTTAAAAGCCATGAAAGGGGTGAGTAAAAACAGTGCTAAAGGAAAGAAAAGGCAGGGTTACTTTTCAGGGACTTTCTCTCTCTCCCTCCGGGGTAAGGGGGGTGGCAGGGAGAGGTTAAAACAGGACTTAAAAAGGAGACAGTGTTGGGGGAGTTGGTGGGGAAGACTCTGGGTTCTTCCTCCCCTTGGGAGCTCTCCCATTCCAATTTGCCCTTTTTCTCCTCCCCCTGTTCGGGGTCGGAGAGCTCCTCAGCATTTCTTTTTCATGGGGGGAGGTGTTCCTCCAGAATCTCCCCCCCTCCCCCGTCTTTTCTGACACAGTCTCCATGGTGGTTTCCGACACCGTCTCCATGCTGTCTGACCCACTTGGGGAGCTCTCACTAAAGATCTCTCCGGAGCCATCTTTCTCGGCCCTTTCACCTTCAGGGGTCACATCAGTCTGGGGGGGAGGGGTTTTGTCCTCTCCTCCCACTTCTTCCACCATCGCTCCTTCCGCAACCACCACCTCCACCACCTCGGCAACTGCCGTTCTTTCCACCTGGCGCTCTGAAGCCCGGTCCGCGGCAGCCATCTCCCTCCTTTCCGCCCTGACCTTATTGGCCCAGGAGGAGGGGCAGCCGCGGATGAGGTGGGACCGCTCGCCACAGAGGTTGCACGACCTTCCATTCAAGCAATCCTCGTAGCGGTGGCCCACCTCCCGGAACTTCATGCAGACCACCTTTTGACAGGCGCCTGCTAGGTGGCCATGTTCACCACACTTACGGCACAGCTTAGGCTGGTCCTGGTAGTGAACATGGCCCCTGTTCTCTCCGAGGACTATGGTGGACGGGATGGCTTTAACCCACCATAGCCCCCAGGGTCCTCCCTCTGCTGGACAGTGACCCTCCAGGCCCCTGTCCAGATCCCATAAGGATCCTTCACCTGGACCAGGGGCCCCCTCACGGTGCAGTACCTGCCCAGCCATACTGCAACGTCCTCCGGCTGTACAGTTTCGTTGTACATCCTGACAATAACACTCTTAATGTTATTGTCTGTCAGCTTGGTCACCTCAAACATCGCTCTCAGGGACCCCTGGGTGTTCAGGGCGTTCTGGAGTTTCCCCAATAACTCCCTCAGGACGCTGGCGTTGGCAAAACTGACATCAAAGCCCTTCCCATAGGGGAGGGCTAGGATGCAGTTTACCTGCGCGGGATGGAAACCGAGTTCTTTTTGGAGGAATTGTCTGGAGAAATCCAAACGGGATAACTCCATTATTCTTCCTCCCTTCTCCTTTAAAAGGAGACGCACTGCATGGTGCCTCCTCATGCCAGCCTGTGCTGCTGACATGATGGAGGCCCACTCCCTTTATAAACCAACACCAGTGAAAAAGTGGGGGAGGGGGAAGGAAAAAGGGACGGGGGAGGGGTGTAAACAACAGAGGAGGCTGGCAGGCTCAGCTAAGCTATGCTAACAGGGCCTACCAGCACCACGGGACACACAACAGCCTATCTAGCACAGCACCCAACTAATCTTATTAACAATGGGAAAGGACACTAGGAGGGGATTTTCTTTTTCAATTTGTATTATTTTATCCAAAGGCAAGAGACAAGGATACAAAACACAACCAAAGTAAAGGCTAGGAGGGCACACCAGCAGGTCAGGCTAAGCTAACCAGCTAGCAGGCCTGCCAGCCAAGAGGCCTCACAACAAAAAACAAACAAACAGATGGACAAACAAGGGGGAAACTAACGAAACAATATGTTTCGCTTCTCAAACAAACAAACAATTAACCAAAAACCACTGACACCTGCCAAACTTGAGGGACCAGAAAGTTAGCAGGCCTCAACAGCAGGCCAGGCTAGGCTAACCAGCTAGCAGGCCGGCTAGCAAAAGGTCCCTCAATTGACAACACCAAACAACCACAAAAACTGAAAACAATAGGGGATTTGGGGGATAAACTAAAGACACAAGGTGGAAGGGAACAGAGGAGACAACGAAAAACAGTCAAACAAACAAAGCCTGCCACGCCTAAAGGGCTAGGAGGCTAGCAAGCCAAGCTAAAACTAGCAGCCCGGCAAGCCAGAAAGCCACCCCAGCTAGCAGACTACACAAAACAAAGGACAGTGGGAGGAGCTAAGGGGAGACTATGGGATACACAGGGGAGGAGAGATGCAAACAAGACAAGCAAGGGGGAAAACAAAAATTAAAGAAAATTTATGAAGAAAAAAGGACAGAAGGCCTTGACTCACCTTACAAGTGCTGATGCACTTGTAATCCACCACCTAACCCAGGAAAAAGAATAAACAATGGTGAGAAAAATACAATAATAATATTAACAAAAGCACCATTTTTCTGATCGCTACTCCGATCAAATGCAGCAACTGGCAAAAGTAACTACACTTGATCTTAGCCAAAAGGCAGAGGAGCGATAACCCACAAATTGACCCCTGCACCCGGGGGGCTCGTCACACCTCATCGGTTCATCAAAAGTTGACTCCTCCCCACCCAAACTTTCCCTGGCGACAGGCAAGTATTTTTTTATTAAAAGTCGCCAATGCGTCTTAAAGTCACTAGCTCTTAACTTTGAGTGGAAAAATACGCCGGTCAGCCAGCTTGAAGTCAAAAGACTCAGCAAAAAGTCTTGGCGTCAGGCAGACACTGTCTCTGTCCACTTCTCTTGAAACAAGATACCGGGCTCTGCCAGAAGCAAAGCCCTTCCAAAAATACGATGAACTCGTAAGTGTTCCTCTCCACGGAAGTCTTTAGTAAAAGGCGAAAGGCTTGTGCGTAATGAAGAGAAACCAGAGTCGTATGGAAGTCAGAGGTTGGGGCCCGAGAAGCACACTGTGCACTCTAGGCCAGGTTCTCGTGGGTGGGGCAAAAGTCACAGACAGAAAGACAGACAGACTTTCCTGGTGAAGTGTTTTATTTTTTGGGGGGTCAAAAACAGACAAAGAGAAACACACACACACTATCCTGGCAAATGTCTTTTTTCTTTATAAGTAAAATGGAGGGAAACGTGGGACCCCCTCCCAGACCACTGCCAAGACGCCCACCACAGACGCCGGACTCCCTGCCTGTTTGACCTCCTCGTACAGGTGCCGGTGGTCTAAACCTACTCGGGCAACTTCAACCTCGGGATGCACACGCAGCCACTTGGCAGCATGGCCAAAGTGCCAAGGCAGCTGTTCCGCCCGAGGACCCGCTTTAGACCACACCATTACGCTTCTCGCTTGATACGAGAAGAACACCCGCAGGAGGTAACCGGACGGGTGTATCACTGGATGAGCCAGCTCCGTTAACAAAAAAGAAACAAAAATTGTGTCCAGCTTGAGGGGGAGATGTGGTACCCCCCTACCTCCCTCCCCGATGGGACAGAGCATGCGTGCCCTGGCGACCCACTCGTACCTGCCACCCCACATGAACTGAAACACTAGCGTCACTAGATGCCTCCTCAGACAAGCCGGCAATGGGTAGATGTCCGCCTAATATAAAAGAGATGGCAATACATCCACCTTGAGGACCAGGACCTTGCCTATAAAAGACAACGACCTAGCCCTCCACATCGCTAGCTTCCTCTGTACCACTGCAATGCGCATGTTCCAGTTCAGCGTCGCTGAGCCGGAGGTCTCAAAATGGACCCCAAGAATCTTCAGGGCCCCGTTAAAGAGAGAGAACCCCCCGGGCACATCCGTCCTACAACTCCGTCTTCCGAAAAACTTAACGGAAGACTTTGCGTGGTTAAGCACAGCTCCCGACGCTTGGGTGAAGTCCCCAAATATGGCAAGGGACCTTGTCAGGCACGAGTCCTTGCAAATTAGTAAGGAAGTGTCGTCAGCGTACTGCGTCATCTTAAAATGCAGACCGCCGCTTCCAGGGATCGACAAGCCCTCCACCCGTGTCTGCCCTAACAGCAGCCCCCAGAGGCTCCATGTACAGAACGAAGAGGAGAGCCGAGAGCGGGAACTCCTGCCTGACCCCAGACTCGAGGTCAAAAACTTCACCCAAGTGACCGTTTACACTAACCCGGCACCCCGCTCCGACATATAATGTACGGATCCATCCTATAAACTTCTCTCCCAAACCTAATCTACCTAACACCCTGACTAGAAAAGATCTATTCACGCGATCAAAGGCTTTCGCCTGATCAAGCGCTGCTACCATTAAAGGCATACCTCTATCTTCTACCCAAGCGATTGGAGTCTCTGATCAACTGTAGGTTACACCTAATAGAACGACCCTCTACCCCGCACGTCTGATCCTCGTGGACGACGTAGGAAGGGGCTGTGCGCAACCGGTCCGCTAGGACCTTCGCAAGCAGCTTCTAATCTATGCACAGCATGGTAAACGGCCGCCAGTTGCCAAGGTCAGTTGCTTCCCCCTTCTTGTAAAGAAGTGACAGCACACCAACAGCCATTGATCCCCCCCGGGACCCCCATCTCAAGGATGGCCTTCAAAACTTTGAGGACCACTGGTCCAAGTATACCCCAAAACTTGAGGTAAAACTCGGCCGGCAGCCCATCCATCCCAGGCACCTTCCCTTTTCCCATCCTCCTGAGGGCGCTCTCAACCTCTTCGAGGGAGATCTGAGCCTCCATCACCTCTCTAATGTCCTCCGGCAATCGCCGGGACAAGTGTTCTAAAAACACATTTCCCTGCTCTACATCTATTTCCCTCTCCTTAAATAGCCCTCGGAAATGGTCAGTTGTCACCCTGACCATTTCCTCTGGTTCTCTCATTACACTCCCATTTTCTTCCCTAACCCCGTACATTACCTTCCTACTCTGTCTGCCCCTAACCGACTTAAAGAACATAGCGGAACAAGTCTCAATATGTTCTAGAAAGCCACTATGCTCACGCTCCAGGAAAGCTCGAGCCTTTCGCTCCTGCAGCTCCCTGAGCTGCACCTTCAGGGCTGTGGATCTCTCCCAGTCAAACGACCCGCCAAGGTTGCCTGCCTCGTACTCAATTTCAATCAACCTTTGGATATGATCCACCTCCCTCCTTTCCTCCCTTTTTCTCCTCTTACAGTATCCTATAATAAAGGCCCTCATCCTTACCTTAACTAAATCCCACCACTCCAACACCCCCTCACACATGGACCGGAGGCCTTCAAGCCCCCGAAAGAAACCAAAAAAGGTGTCAACGAAAGCTTGCTCCTCCAGCACATCCCGATCTAATTTCCAGTACCCCCTACCGAAGAGGCAGACTGGTGATCCCACCTGTAGGATGTCGTGGAAAAAATGATCTTCAAATTATGACACTCATACAAGAAACTTGTGAATTCAATAAGACCTTTAATTCAGAGTAATCAAAGGCTGAGCCGTGACCCGGATCACAGCTAGCTCTGACTGAACTCAGTTCAGCTTATATAGTGTTTCCTTACATTCCATACATAGACCCCTCCCCCAAGCTTTACAGCTTCCCATATGTCCTGTTTCAAAAGGGGTCTTTGTTACATTGTCTTCTGGCATCCTGCTTTTCCTCAGGTCTGTTAATCAGTTCCAGATGGCCTCTGCTGCTGGCATCCTGTTTCTTCATGTCCATTGTTCAACTATTTAGGCTCAGCTATCTTCCTGAGCTCATCAGATATTCTGTTTTAAGTCTTATACATTATATATGTTTTTCTGTCTTACTACTTCAAAGTGATCAATCAGAATACTGGAAATGTAATAATTGTAGTGAGTTAATCTCCCACACAACAACTGTCTAAGGTATCTTGCATGCTGTTTTAGCACTTAAGCCTCAGCCAATATTATCATGTTGTTTGCTATCACATAGTACATTAATTAAAATAATGAATGTGTCTTAGCCATGTTTTTACTACCACAAGGAGCACCCCGTCGTGATCCGAAAAGAACACAGGCAACAGCCGCCCGGACAACTGACCGAAAGACCTAGATATAAAAATATAGTCAAGCCTCCGCGCAACCCCCCGAGAGTTGCGCCAAGTAGGACCAGCCATTGTCGGAGTAGTGTGCAGGCCTCCATCAACCAGACCATGGCAAGCCATTAGCCCAGTGATGGCGCCTGCACTGCTGTCCCCCCCTACCCCTAAATCTATATTAAAATCACCTCCTATCACCAAGTGCCTATTAGTAACACACAGGGGCGCCAGACAGTCCACCATCTCCTTCCTGTCTGCCGCCACCTGTGGCCCGTACACCCCCACTAATCTATACCTACAATCCCTTAACGTGACATCCATCCCCAAAACCCTCCCCTGCATAACCACAAATTACCCTTCGACCTTTACCTCCCTGTGCCCACACAAAATCCCTACCCCGGATGAGTGCACCCCCCTATTCTCCAGACCGACTCCCCCTTGTCCCACTCCCTCTTAAACCTATTGACATCCCCTCCATCCCTCAGGTGAACCTTCTGTAAGAAACAGAAATCAAAACCCACACCCTCTAAATAACTAAAAACCACCCTCCTCTTAACAAAGTCCCTTAACCCTCTTACATTTAAGCTAACAAAAGTAATCATAGACATCTTGAAAAATAATAATAAATAAATCATAAAACCACCTTCACCTAAATACTAAGCCCAAACGAAAACAAAACAGGAGGCTCACCCGATGCTCCCCTGCTCCTTCTCCACCGGCGGGGACGCCGTCCGCACTGCCGACGTCCCCCCGTCTTCCTCCATCTCGCCAACCCAGGATGCAGGAATGGTGTTTGGCTCCTGAGTGCCCTGCATCCTGGGTTGACCACCACACTCCTCCACTTCCCCAGCCCCGTAGCTGGTTGGGTAGAGATCCGGGGAGCCCATTTCCCCAAACAAGAACTGCAATCCTCCCTCAGCCCTGTTTGTTAGATCAAAATCCACTAGGAGTTGAGGGGCTGGGTAAGCCAGCGAGGGCTCAGGGGTTTCTCCCACCCCCATCACTCGTTTGGCCACCCCCTCCCCCTCCCCCTTCTCACTGTCAGTCGAGCGCCCCTTCCTCTTCCCTTTCTTCTTAGGCGTTGGCGGTAGCGGGGAGACACCACCCCCCCTCCCCGCCAGCTCCTCCACCATTCCCCTCATCTCTTCCACGAGGGCACTTTGCATTATGCTGTCCCCCCACACCCCCACCTCCCCCTCCCCCTCCTCCTCGTCTACTGGTCCTTCCGCCGACTCCTTCTCCACCACCTCTTCCTTCTCTTCTGCTCTCTCTGGCTCCTCCACTCCCTTCGCTCTTCTCTCCTCCCGGTCCTTCCGCTCCCGCGCCTCCNATCACCTCCCCTAAAACAGAAGACATTCTGATTGTTAAAACCTTGGTAAAAAGTTTACAATCAAAATTTAAAAGGGTAATCGGTCTCCAGTTCTTTAGTTCCGTCCTGTCATTTTTCTTATGTAAAAGAGTCACTATCCCTACTCTAAAACTGTCAGGTAGTCTGTCAAAGTGTTCAAAGTCAGTAAAAACAGTCAGGAGTTCGTCGGCTAAAACATCCCAAAAGGTCAGATAAAACTCCAAGGGGAGGCCGTCCTCCCCCGGTGACTTACCCCTCTTAAAATGTTTCAGTCCTTGGTCAATTTCTGTCTTCGTCAGGTCTCTTGTTAGGTTGTCTGTGTTGGGTAAGGTCCTGTCAATGTATGTTAAAACGTCCCCCATGGTTTCGTCACACACATCTTTTTCCCCGAACAGTTCCCCATAAAAATCCTCGACTACTTCCTTGATACCTTCTGTGTCTGTTTTTAAAAACCCGTCTTTGCTTTTTAAACCTGTCATTATCCTACCCTTGCTAACTATTTTCTTAAAAAAGTACCTGGTGCACTTCTCCCCCTCTTCTAATTCACTTTCCTTACTTCTTAAAATAACCCCCTTACTTTTCTGTTCTGCTAAAAATGCCATTTCCTTTTTTACTTCTTTAATTTCATGGTTAAAATCAAGGCCCTGTTGACCTAGATTAAAATACCTTTCCAGTCGCCTCTGCAGTCCCACCATGCGTCTATCTTTTTCTTTGCTTTTTTTCTTACCTATCTCTCTAAAGAAGGTCCTCGTCCTACCCTTCACCATTTCCCACCACTGTGCTCGTGTGTCAAAGAAGTCCTGTAGCGTCTGCCACTGGCTGAACTGCTCCCTGTACTGACTAACTACTCTATCATCTTCTAAAAGAGAGCAGTTCAGTTTCCAGGGCCCTCTTCCCACAGTCACACCCGAGGTTAGTGAGAGGGTGCACGTCAGCATTACGTG
>QNTS01005877.1:10104-60349 GCA_003317085.1 Hucho hucho
GTTTGGTTGGCACGTTATGTTCAGCTACTCCACCAAGCATTGTCAGTCTACTCGCCCGTTGTACAGTGAAGAGAACGCGTTCAAGTTATACCTCTCATCTTTTCACAAACAAATCGAATATCATTAATAATGCATCCTTATGTATTCTTTTATGAATAATAGCGATCATATTTTACACGGATGGTAACTGAAACGTTATAAAAGGAAAAGAAAGCTGGGCGCGTTCACGTTCTCGTGAACGTGCACGGTTGTTTACATTTTTCCCTTCCTGTAGTCTTTCTTCTTCTATAAGGATTTCCTCAGGGCTATTTCCTCCAAACACTTTCCAGAGACTGTTGACATCCAGTGGAAGCCATAGGTACTGCAACCTGTGTCCTATTCCCCATTGACTTCTATTACCAGGCCTTCAAAGTGAGTGGAGGGCAAAAGAAAAAGAAATTCCGGACAGAAATATCTCAGGTTTTTGCCTGCTATATCTGTTCTGTTATACCCACAGACTATATCTTAATGTTTGTAGACACTTCAGAGTGTTTCCTATCCAATAGTACTAATTATGTGAATATCCTAGTTTCTGGCCCTGAGTGGCGGGCATTTAACTTTGGGCACCTCAGACAGGCGAAAATTTGGAAAATGGGACCCTAGCTGTAACAGGTTAATCAGAACAAGAGTTTTCAGCTGTGCTAACATAATTGCAAAAGGGTTTTCGAATGATAAATTAGCCTTTTAAAATTTAAACTTGGATTAGCTAACACAACGTGCCATTGGAACACAGGAGTGATGGTTGCTGATAATGGGCCTCTGTACGCCTAATGTAGATATTCTATTACAAATCAGCCGTTTCCAGCTCCAATAGTCATTTACAATATTAACTATGTCTACATTGTATTTCTGATCAATTTGATGTTATTTTAATGGTAAAAAAATTTGCTTTTCTTTCAAAAACAAGGACATTTCTAAAGTGACCTCAAACTAATGAATGGTTGTGTAAATCAGTAACAAACTCCAATCCCAGTATGTTACATTTCTAATAAGCGTCACCGAACAGGGAGGGGGGTAAGTGAAAAAGAATGGCTACTGTATGGGTCTGTAATCAGACCCAGCTGTGGTCGATCATATGGGCTCTATTCTGCTCTACTCTGCTCTGCTTCGGGAGTAGAGCATATTACTGGAAGATTTGCGCCTGGGAAAAGCTGGCAGGCAGATCATAAATCCAGCTCATTGGGTTAGGTTGTGTTTGGAGGAAGCCCGAAACAAGCATTTTGATTAGTGAAACACCCCTCCCCAGCGCACGGGACTCATTAGGTGGGACTCGTTGGGCTTTGTTTTTTTGATGCTGCACACCAGCCGTCTCCGTTGAGCAGAGCAGAAGCAGAAGGCTACTGTCTAGCCTGCCCTGCCACCAATCACACACTTCCCAGGATGCTTAGAGGCTCAACACCATGTGACACAATGTAGTTTAGAGAGAAATGAATGGGAACAAATACAACATCAAAACAAAATATTCGATTGCTGGTCCAACTCAAGGTGCAATAAAGAAAAATGCACCTCTCCACAATGTTAAAAATATGTTCACCTGACCCTTCTCTTTTAAGGTAAAAAAGGTTGAGGGTTCGCTGACCACCATGGATGAGCTCACTCTCCCTGCCTGTTTCATTAGGCCTAAAGTCCAGCCTACACCTTTTTTTATCACAGTTTGGATTAATTGATTAATTATATTTGTCCCCAAAAAATACATATATACCAAGTGCATTCAGAAAGTATTCAGACCACTTGACTTTTTCCACATGTCACGTTACAGCCTTATTCTAAAAGGTATTAAATAGTTTCCTAATCTATCTACACACAATACCCACAACGCAAAACTGATATCACATTTACATAAGTATTCAGACCCTTTACTCAGAACTTTGTTGAAGTCTTATTGGGTATGATGCTACAAGCTTGGCACACCTGTATTTGGGGAGTTTTTCCCATTCTTCTCTGCAGATCCTCTCAAGCTCTGTCAGGTTGGGCGGGGATCGTCGCTGCTCAACTATTTTCAGGTCTCTCCAGAGATGTTCGATCAGGTTCAAGTCCGGGCTCTGGCTGGGCCACTAAAGGACATTCAGAGACTTTTTCCGAGGCCACTCCTGTGTTGTCTTGACTGTGTGCCAAGACAACATATATATATTCCAAGATGGCGTAGAAGTGGGATGTCTGTTTTGATTGTCTTGTCTCGTCCCTTGTATATATAGTTTTTTCTTCATATATATTTTTTATATTTTTTATTTAATTTTCCATCTACTGACTGAATATACTCTCCTGCAACCCGCCTCACCCAATGTGGTATGGATCTGCTATTTTTTATACTTTAGAACCGGAACCCCCTTCAGAAGCTAGCCAGCTAACTAGATACTAGCTAGTAGTCAGTTAGCCACTGCTAGCGGTCATCACCGTTAACTCGGACATCTGCTAGCCTCAGCCCGGTCAACTCCTGCACAGCGCAATATCAAACCCAGAGCATATCGGACTGCTTTTCTCTACCACATCTCCGGATTCCTACCGCAAGCTCGGAACCTTTAAACCGGATCATCGCAGCTAGCTAGCTGCTATCCGAGTGGCTACTCCTGGCTAACGTCTCTGTCCCGAAGCAAGCACCCGTTAGCCTGGAGCTAGCCTCGAACTAGGTCCATCTCCCGGCTAGCCGAAGAGATCCATAAAGCAATTCCTGGGCTTCAATTATCACTTTTGCCAATTGTCCTGGACCCTGTGCTGCCGACATGGAGCCCCGCCGATCCATCCCGACTTTTCTACCGACGTAACCGTCCGAGGGGGTTTCTGTCCTGAAGCAAGCCCCAGTTAGCCTGGAGCTAGCCTGGAGCTAGGCCCATCTCCCGGCTAGCCGAAGAAATCAATCAGATAATTCCTGGGCTTCAATATCTCTTTTGCCAATTGGCTTGGACCCTTTGCTGCCGACAAGGAGCCCCGCCGATCCACCATGACTGGTCTGCCGACGTAACCGTCTGAGGGGGTTTCAACAGGCTCTCCCGTTGCAACGTCCCCCTGAGGCCCATCTGCTAGCCTGCTAGCTGTCTGAATCGCCTTGACTCCAGATCGCCTAGCTACTCACTGGACCCTATGATCACTCGGCTACACATGCCTCTCCCTAATGTCAATATGCCTTGTCTATCGCTGTTTTGGTTAGTAATTTTTCTCTTATTTCACTGTAGAGCCTGCAGCCCTGCTCAAAATGCCTTAGCTAGCCCTTATGTTCCACCCCCCACACATGCAGTGACCGCAACTGGCTTAAATGGTGCCGCTAGAGACAAAACCTCTCTCATCGTCACTCAATGCCTAGGCTTACCTCCACTGTACTCACATCCCACCATACACTGGTCTGTACATTATGCCTTCAATCTATTCTAGCACACCCCGCCAACCCAGATGTCCTAGGCGTGTCTGAATCCTGGCTTAGGAAGGCCACCAAAAATACTGAAATTTCCATCCCTAACTATAACATTTTCCGACAAGATAGAACTGCCAAAGGGGGCGGAGTGTGAGTTCTGTCATACTATCCAGGTCTGTGGCCAAACAATTCGAGCTTCTGCCTTTCCAGAAACAAGTCTCTCACCATATATATATATATATATATAGTATAAAGATTTTTTAAAGGGACTGGGGTTAGCGCAATAAAGTTGGGGACTTATTTCTATTGTGGTCCCCATTTTTCAATAAATACTTTTTTAACAGCTTTTTGAGGTTGAGTGGAAGTGAACCCTAGAACCTCACAGCTGTCTGTAAACAACAGCTGTTATGTCATGGCTGTAAACAGCTAGCTACCTAATTATTTCTAGTTGTTTTCTCAAAATTAGTATTTTGAACATAATATTCACAGGTGGGATGGTCCTTGGACTAAATTTAAGTTTATAGATTTCTCAACGAAGCATCGCAGTGCATTTCCTACATGGATAGTAACGTTAGCAGCAGGAGGTGGCGGCACCAGGATGATATGTATCACACAGGTAAGTTGTTTATTAAGTTAACCATCTATTCTAGGTAGCGCATATAAATAAGATAGATAGCCATCCAGTATTTGTTTTGTTTTTAAGCTAGCTAGCTAATGAACAGATTTCCAGTTCCAAAGAGATCTTTGACAATAGAAAAACGCAAGGTCCCAAAGAAAGTCCCAAGTCCTGGAGAGACTGTGAATTATGCCAACCGTGAAGCACAGGGGTGGAAGCATCATGTTGTGGGGGTGCTTTTCTGCAGCAGGGACTGGTGCACTTCACAAAATAGATGGCATCGTGAGGGAGGAAAATGATGTGGATATATTGAAGCAACATCTCAAGACATCAGTCAGGAGTTAAAGCTTGGTCGCAAAATGGGTCTTCCAAATGGACAATGACCCCAAGCATACTTCCAAAGATGTGGCAAAATGGCTTAAATGTATTTGGCTAAGGTGAATGTAAATAGTCTGGGTAGCCATTTTGTTAGATGTTCAGGAGTCTTATGGCTTGGGGCAGAAGCTGTTAAGAAGCCTCTAGGACCTGGACTTGGCACCTGACGTGCGGTAGCAGAGAGAACAGTCTATGACTAGGGTGGCAGGAGTCCTTGACAATTTTTAGGGTCTTCCTCTGACACCGCCTGGTATAGAGGTCCTGGATGGCAGAAAGCTTGGCCCCAGTGACGTACGTACTGGGCCGTTCGCGCTACCCTCTGTAGTGCCTTATGGTATGAGTCCGAGCAGTTGCCATACCAGGCAGTGATGCAACCAGTCAGGACGCCTCTGGGTAAGCATTTTCTTGTTTGCTTATGGCGGAATACAGCTCATTCAATGCTGTCTTAGTGCCAGCCTCTGTGGTGGTATATAAACAGCTACGAAAAATACAGATGAAAACTCTCTAGGTAGATAGTGTGGTCTACAGCTTATCATGGGATACTCTACCTCAGGTGAGCAATAGCTCGAGACTTCCTTAGATATCATGCACCAGCTGTTATTTACAAAAATACATATTCCGCCGCCCCTTGTCTTACCAGACTCTGCTGTTCTATCCTGCCGGTACAGCGTATAACCAGCCAGCTGTATGTTGATAGTGTCGTCATTCAGCCACGACCCCGTGAAGCATAAGATATTACAGTTTTGAATGTCCTGTTGGTAGTTTAACTACTTACGGAGTGGTGGGGCACGCTCACGGTCTCGTGCCCAGGAAAAGTTATTGACATCCGTGGTTCTTTCACCAATTCTTCTTCTATTCGGTTCTGTTCAATGATAAAGCCTTGAAACACTGTCTAAAGACAAGACTGTTGACATCTAGTGGAAGCCATAGGTACTGCAGTCTCAGTCCTAGATAACATAGAAATTAATAGGCAGCCTGGAGAAAAAGGTAATGTACAAAAAAAACTGAAAATCCGAATGGATTTTCCTCTGGTTTTCGCCTGCTATATCAGTTCTGTTATACTCACATACATTATTTTAACACTTGTAGAAACTTCAGAGTGTTTCCTATCCAATAGTACTAATTATCTGCATATCCTATTTTCTGGGCCTGAGTGGCAGCTGAGGTGTCGGTTTTGGAGAGTCTGGCGTGCCCAAAGTAAAAGGCCTGCCACTCAGGCCCAGAAAAAAGTGTTTTTGACACATTGCCTCATTTTGAACCCATCCCTATTGAAAACAGCCATGTATGGGAGTAAGATTGCAGTACCTATTGCTTCCACTGGATGTCAACAGTCTCTAGACAGTGTTTGGTGATGTTAGGTTGCTCTGGATGGTAATAGAAGAAGAATTTCGAACTAGTCATCGGATGTAAACAGAAGAGGAGGCGCGTTCACGGGCTCGCGCGCGCTGTGGTTTTTTCCTTTCCAATCGTCCCGTTTATAATCCGGTTTAAATATTATAGTAAATATACATAAAAGTGTTCCTAAGGATACATTATCAATGATGTTTGATTGTTCTTGGACAAGTGTATAGGTATAGGTTGAACATGTTCTCTTCACGGTTCAACGGGCGAGTGGACGCTGTATTTTATGAACATAACGCGCCAACCAAACGGAGATTTATGGATATAATAAGTTACTTTTTCTAACAAAAGAACCATTGGATGTCTTCGTTGGACACTTGGGAAACCCTCAGCAGAAGTTCTTCGAAAGGTAAGGGATTTTATATTAGCAATTTTATGCGTTTTATGAGACCCGCGTTGGTTATGGATTTATGCTAATGCATAAAATATGAGAGGGGCTATCCTCAAATAATCAAATGTTGTGCTTTCGCTGTAAAGCCTTTTTGAAATCTGACAACGCTGTGATATTGCCAAGAATCAGAGCTTTTGATGACTATGCCACATGTATATTGATTAATGTTTAATAATTCAACTTTTGGATTTTGAATTTGGCGCCTTACATTTCACCGGGTAGTGTCGGGAGTGGGGCGCCCCACTGCTCCCTAAGTAGTTAACAGCTCGGAAACCAGATTGCGTAGTGGGTACGGTGGGATTCAAAATGGTCGGTGATCTGTTTGTTAACTTGGCTTTCGAAGATTTTAGAAAGGCAGGGCAGGATGGATATAGGTCTATAACAGTTTGGGTCTAGAGTGTCTCCCACTTTGAAGAGGGGGATGACCGCGGCACCTTTCCAGTCTTTGGGGATCTCAGACGAAATGAAAGAGAGTTTGAATAGGCTAGCAATAGGGGTTGCAACAATTTTGGCAGATAATTTTAGAAAGAATGGGTCCAGATTTTCTAGCCCAGCTGATTTGTAGAGATCCAGATTTTGCAGTTCTTTCAGAACATCAGCTATCTTGATTTGGGTGAAGGAGAAGCGGGGGGGGGGTCTAGGGCAAGTTGCTGCAGGGGGTGCTGAGATGTTGGCCGGGGTAGGGGTAGCCAGGTGGAAAGCATGGCCAGCCGTAAAAAAATGCTTACTGAAATGGTCGATTATCGTAAGATTTATCGCTGATGACATTGCTTCCTATCCTCAGTGCAGTGGGCAGCTGGGAGGAGGTGCACTTATTCTCCATGGACTTTACAGTGTCCTAAAACTTTTTGGAATTAGTGCTACAGGATGCAAATTTATGTTTGGAAAAGATAGTCTTAGCATTCCTAACTGACTGAGTATATTGGTTCCTGACTTCCCTGAAAAGTTGCATATCGCGGGGGCTATTTGATGCTAATGCAAATGTTTTTGTGCTGGTCAAGGGCAGTCAAGTCTGGGGTGAACCAAGGGCTATATCTGTTCTTAATTCTCAATTTTCTGAATGGGGCATGCTTATTTTAGATGGAGAGGAAAGCACTTTTGAAGAGCAACCAGGCATCCTCTACTGACGGGATGAGGTCAATATCCTTCCAGGATGCACGGGCCAGGTCGATTAGAAAGGCCTGCTCGCTGAAGTGTTTTAGGGAGCGTTTGACAGTGATGAGGGGTGGTCGTTTGACCGTGGACCCATTACGCACGCAGGCAATGAGGCAGGGATCGCTGAGATCCTGGTTGAAGACAGCGGAGGTGTATTTAGAGAGAAAGTTGGTCAGGATGATATCTAAGAGGGTGCCCATGGTTACAGATTTAGTGTTGTACCTGGTAGGTTCCTTGATAATTAGTTTGAGATTGAGGGCATCTAGCTTAAATTGTAGGACAGCCGGGGTGTTAAGCATGTCCCAGTTTAGGTCACCTAACAGTACGAACTCTGAAGATAGATGGGGGGCGATCAATTCACATCTAGTGTCCAGGGCACTACTGAGGGCGGAAGGGGTCTATAACAAGCGGCAACGGTGAGAGACTTGTTTCTGGAAAGGCAGATTTTTCGAAGTAGAAGCTCAAATTGTTTGGGCACAGACCTGGATAGTATGACAGAACTCTGCAGTAGATTGCAACTGTCCCCTTTGGCAGTTGTATCTTGTCGGAAAATGTTATAGTTAGGGATGGAAATTTCAGGATTTATGGTGGCCTTCCTAAGCCAGGATTCAGACACGGCTAGGACATCCGGGTTGGCGGAGTGTGCTGAAGCAGTGAATAAAACAAACTTATGGAGGACGTTTCCAAGGAGCAGATTTCTGGGCGCGGAAGAATAGATTCAAGGCATAATATACAAACAAGGGTATGGTAGGATGTGAGTACAGTGGAGGTAAGCCTAGGCATTGAATGACGATGAGAAATGTTTTGTCTCTAGAGGCACCATTTAAGCCAGGTGAGGTCACCACATGTGTGGGGGGTGGAACAAAAAGGCTAGCTAAAGCATATTGAGCAGAGCTGGAGGCTATACAGTGAAATAAGACAATAATCACTAACCAAAACAACGATAGACAAGGCATATTGAGATTGGCAGCAGGTAGCCTAGTGGTTAGAGCAGTGGACTTGTAACCAGAAGGTTGCAAGGTCAAATCCCAAAGCTGACAAGGTTAAAAGGCCCCTGAACAAGGCAGTTAACCCACTGTTCCTAGGCTGTCATTGAAAATAATAATTTGTTCTTAACTGTCTTGCCTAGTTAAATAAAGGTTAAAAGAAAATAGTGAGAGGCATGTGTAGCCGAGTGATCGTAGGGTCCAGTGAGTACTTAGGTGAGCTGGAGACACGGTGATTCAGACAGCTAGCTGACCGGGGCTAGCAGGCTAGCAGATGGGACTCCGGGGGATGTCGCAATGGAAGAGCCTGTTGAAACCACCTCGGACGGTTATGTCAGCAGGCCAGTCGTGATGGATTGGCGGTGCTCCGTGTCGGCAGTAAAGAGTCCAGGCCAATTGACAAAAGAGGGATTGTAGCCCAGGAATTGGCTGATGGATCTCTTTGGCTTGCCGGGAGATGGGCCTAGCTCGAGGCTAGCTCCAGGCTAACTGACTTGTTGCGGGTAAAAGTATTTTGCAGTTAAATTCCCATGTACCGAATAAAAAATACAAGTAAAACTTCTTCGGGATCGGTGTCCCATTGAGCTAACATATGCTAATGTGATTAGCATGAGGTTGTAAGTAACAAGAACATTTCCAAGGACATATCTGATATTGGCAGAAATCTTAAATTCTTGTTAATCTAACTGCACTGTCCAATTTACAGTAGCTATTAGAGTGAAAGAATACCATGCTATTGTTTGAGGATAGTGCATAATTTTGAACATGAAAAGTAAATAAACAAACTAGGCACATTTGGGCAGTCTTGATACAAAATGTTGAACAGAAATGCAATGGTTCATTGGATCAGTCTAAGACTTTACACACACACTGCTGCCATCTAGTGTCCAAAATCTAAATTGCACCTGGGCTAGAATAATACATTCTGGCCTTTCTCTTGCATTTCAAAGATGATTGTACAAAAAAAATACAAAAGAACTGTTCGTTTTTTCTTTGTATTATCTTTTACCAGATCTATTGTGTTATATTCTCCTACATTCCTTTCACATTTACACAAACGTCAAGGTGTTTCCTTTCAAATGGTACCAATAATATGCAGATCCTTGCTTCAGGGCCTGAGCTACAGGCAGTTAGATTTGGGTATGTCATTTTAGGCGAAAATTTTAAACAAATGGACTGATCCTTAAGAGGTTAATCATAAAACGTTATATCTGTAGCCTAATAAACTGCATGCTTTCCCATGATGTAATCACATTTTTTATCTGACATGTACTTTACTCGCATAAAACGGTTGGATGGAAACCTGGTCAATGTCAAGCCATTTTGAGGATGATGAAATTATATTTTGGATGAATGTGCGCATGCCTACAGGAGATATATTTTACCTAAACCCTCACTGAACGTTTGATAAAAACAAGTGACCCTCCCCTATACCAAAAATAATAGTTTAAACAAAGTGGATAGCAGAGAACATTTACCCTCACTGCTTGGACAGACCAGAGCCCTAGATATGCACTTTCAGAAACTGTTCTCCTGTTCGCATTACATGGCAACTCAGGAATTTTGATAGCGCACAGGGCTGCGGGCCAAAAGGTTGTTGGTTCGCAGACCACCATGGACTAGAGGTGGAAAGATCTCCTTTATAGTAGAAGAATTGCATGAATCTATCATCGTATTTGCAGGTCCGATAAAAATGGCCTTTTATAAACTACGTGATTTTACATATTAGCAGAATCTTTTTAAATACTACACAAATCTCCAAATTGACAGGCTAAGCATGGACAGAGAGATAGGTCTATGTGTTCATCTTATCATGTTTCTCCAATGACAAATCACTATGTCTTGTTTGTGACGAAACTGTCCCTGTTTGCAAATAATTTAATCTGAGACGTCATTAGGAATCTGAGAATGGTACTTCAAAAGGTATGCCAACCTTTCCACCCCAGACAGAGTAGGTCTACCGACGCAGAAAATTTTTTGCTTTAACTGCTGGCTACGTTTTTTCTGTGGCTTAATCCAACGAGAGAAGGTCACAAGTGTTTCACTAAAAGCTTTCTGGGACTTTAAACATCTTCTGTTGTACAGCAAGTGAATGGCTTAATCAATTGATAGCGACAGAATTTTATTATTTTCCAAGAAAAGTCCATTTTTGGTCTCCTTGGCTATAGAAGGTTGTCGCTCAGCCTCTGAATGTCAAAGCAACGAATGATATCCCTATATACATTGCAGTCACATCTTTCCCAGGTATTGTACGGCTTGTTTAAAAAAAAAAAAAAAGCCTTGCGGACTAAAGCGTTGTTATAGATCACTTTATATAATCAGATCCGTCTTATTTTGTTCAAAATCTTAAGCTAACAAGGGGTAGGCCTGCGCTTTTTACCATTGTCTATAAGAAAAGGTAGGCCTATGGCATACTCTCTTACACCCCCTCAATTTTAGTGTTGGTTTTAACTTAAGAGCCCGTCACTGACACAGAGGTAGGTTATTTAAAGTAGGGTTTCCCAATCTCAATTCTAATCAAAGCTTGATGATGAGTTTGTTATTTGAATCAGCACACAGAGGGGGCCCCAGGTGTCATGACTTCCACCGAAGTCGGTCCCTCTCCTTGCTCGGGCGGCGTTCGGCGGTCGACGTCACCGGTTTTCTAGCCATCGGCGATCCATTTTCATTTTTCCATTGGTTTTGTCTTGTTTTACACACCTGGTTTCAATCCCACAATTACTTGTTCATTATTTAATCCTCTTTTCCCCCATGTTTGTTTGTGAGTGATTGTTATATTGTATAGCGGTCCGTATTTGTGGGCTTGGATATTTTTGACGTTCGTTACTATTTTGAGTCAAATTTGCTATATTTACTCTTATCTGCTCTCCTGCGCCTGACTCCTCTACACCAGCAACACACAGACACTTTACAGAATCACTCACCCAACTATGGAGTCAGCAGGAGCAGACGCCCTCCCTGTGGTGGTAGAGGAGCGTGTCCAGCAGCACGCGACCATGTTACAACATCTGGGCACCGCCAGGGATCGCGTGCTGCAGACGATGGACCGAATGGAGAGAGAAAGAGGTCTTCCAGCGCCTCCACCAGCCCCACTACAGCAGGTCCCACTGTACACCCCTCCTTCCCCCGGTTCCAGCGGGATTCTGCTCGCACTCCAGAGGGAGTATGATGGGACGGCTGCCGGATGCCAGGGGTTCTTACTCCAGCTGGAACTCTACCTGGCGACCGTCCACCCGGCTCCTTCGGGACGTGAGAGTGTGTCCTCCCTCGTCTCTTGCATTTCAGGCAAAGCCCTGGAATGGGCCAACGCTGTTTGGAGTGAGGGAGACACGGCGTTGGACCATTACGCAGAGTTCACCCGCTGCTTTCGGGCAGTTTTCGACCACCCGCCTGAGGGTCGAGCGGTGAAAGTCTGTTCCATCTGAGGCAGGGGACGAGGAGCACGCAGGATTTCGCTTTGGACTTTCGGACCCTGGCCGCCAGTGTGTGATGAGGACGTCCATCGGGAGTTGGCCTGCCGAGACACCACCCTCACGTTGGACCAGCTGGTGGACCTGTCCATCCGGCTGGACAATCTGCTGGCTACCCGCGAACGTCCGGATCGGGGTCTGTCAGTTCCATCCCCCAGCACCTCCGCTCCGACGCCCATGGAGCTGGGAGGTGCTGCGCTTAGGGCGACCGGAGGAGAGGCCATTCCCTGAAACATTTGTGGCCGTAGAGGGCACACTGCTGGTTGGTGCTGGGGGGGTTCCTCAGGGAGTCGAGGCAGCAGGCAGGGCACTATCGTGTCACCCCAGGTGAGTCGGCACCACTGTTGCGCACATGTATGTGTTTATAAAACGCATTCCCAGCATAAGGCGCTCGTAGATTCAGGCGCAGCTGGGAATTTTGTTCTTGTGGATGTACCCTTCCCTGTGCACGCCCTAGATAGTCGACCCTTAGGGTCGGGGCTGATTAGGGAGGCTTCCGCTCCACTAGGCATGGTTACGCAGGAGGGTCACAGGGAGAGAATAAGTCTCTTCCTTATTGATTCTCCTGCGTTTCCCTGGTGCTGGGTCTACCCTGGTTGGCCTGTCATGACCCCACTATTTCGTGGCAACAGAGGTTCTTCTTTTCGAAGAAGCTCAGCCCGGCGGAGCGAAACTATGTTGTGGTGGACCGGGAGCTGTTGGCTGTCGTCAAGGCTCTGAAGGCGTGGAGACATTGGCTTGAGGGGGTGAGACACCCTTTTCTCATCTGGACTGACCACTGCAATCTGGAGTACATCCGGGCGGCGAGGAGACTGAACCCTCGCCAGGCAAGGTGGGCCATGTTTTTTACCCGTTTTGTTTTCACCCTGTCCTACCGACCAGGTTCCCAGCCTCACCTCAGGTTTCCATCCCACAATTACTTGTTCATTATTTAACCCTCTTTTCCCCCATGTTTGTTTGTGAGTGATTGTTTTATTGTATAGCTGTCCGTATTTGTGGGCTTGGATATTTTTGACGTTTGTTACTATTTTGAGTCAAATTTGCTATATTTACTCTTATCTGCTGACCTGCACCTGACTCCTCTAGACCAGCAACACACAGACGCTTTACACCAGGACCGCGTTTGGGAAACCCTGATTTAAATAGTACATGGTGGGTGGAGTAATTCACCGTCAAATCTATGAATATAGCAGCCTATAGCCTAATTTTGTCTGTCAAACAGGTAGGCCCACCTCTTATTTCTTAAATAGCCGTCTTGTTATTAGTAAATTCTAATTAAAATGAAAACAGTTTAAATGAATTATGCCTTCTCTAATTTGCCTACTTTCAGCAACATTAGCTGTCTATTTCCGATTGATTGTGCTGTGGCTGCTGCTTCAAGTTTCAGCACCAAATGTACAGTAAGTTACGCAAATCTGTCTTACTGTGAGGGCAATAACTCTGATGAGCAATAAACATATTGTTTTTAATCAAATTAATTATAGTAGTAGGAAGCTATCAATGTTGACCTCCGGTCCTCCTTATCATCTTCGCGCTCTCCTTCTCAAACTGAACAGGAAATAGGCTATAGGTTAGTCTGTGAAAGATAGTAAATATTTTGGACTAGGCCTAATCAAAAACTAAATCCGGAAGAAGCCTTTGACTCTCCTCCTGAACTTTTACCCTAGGCCTACACAGCACAGCCATTGGTTAGGCAGCATACAAAAAAGCTTTTATCAGCAAGAGCAGAGCAGGCCGGGGCACAGGTTTGGAATAGCCATTGCAGTGTGTAATGCAGCCTAGTTTTATTTACACCATCCCAGCAGCTGTCTTCGAAATATAACTTTGCTCTGTGCTTCTCCGAGCATGCAGTTCGTAGCTTATGGGCTATGGATCCTTGATTGAGACCACACTAAACACATATAGGCGCACTTGATATTGCACGCCCAGCAGAGAATCAGAGATGAGGGACGGCATCGGGCACACATCGATATATAGCCTAATAAACAACTAATTCTAAAACACTGAGAAATATTAAAATGTCAATTACAAATTATATGATCTTCTCCTGGACTAGATTTAAAAGATACCAAACCCCCCCTTGATGGAAATTGAAAAAGAATCATGACCAAAACCCCATTTTCCTCCAGGTAACCATTCTGTAAATTTCGATCCATCCCTAATCAGATTAAAATATTGTGACTGGTTGTGTTTATGCCACATATTAAAAAGGTAATACATTTTAAAACTAAATGAAAAATATTTAGGCTATATTGAAGCATTTGGTTCTAGGTGCGTCAGAAATAGCCCCTCAGATTACAGAGGAGGCAGAGCACAGGTAAAGCTTTCTTGAATAACTGGGCCTGCCAGGAGCATATGTGGCCACGTTATTATAGGACGACTTGGGAGACTGATGATCTGCAACAGACAGCGCATCTCAGTATCAGAAGTAAAAATACAGCCAGACTTGCCTGCTACTGTGCCTTTCTAGACCTCATAAACTGTCGAAAGTAGACCCACAACTGACTCAAATGGAATGAAACATTCAAATCACAGGGCTTTTGCACCATTATTCAAATGACATTTTCACTTTAGCCTAGAGTAGAACTTTGTACTCACTTGAAAACAATAATGCAATTATTCATTGCATTTTAGTGTTGTAGGCTAGTCTAGGTAGGATAATAGTATTGTCCCTAAAGAAGATCAATAGCAGCTATAAAGCTTTAATGTGTGGTATGATTGCTAGTTAGCCTATTGCAGATCTGGATAAACGATCCACCTACCACTATTTTCACTATGAATGGTGGATAGAGGGCAGCATAGACAGTTAGACTGCTAGACTATATTGAACTGTGGTATGGTAAAAGTAAGCGCGCGGAAAAGAGCAGAGCAGTAGTCAGCAACCTTTTCTGAGTCAAGATCACTGTCAAAAAGCAAGCCGAGGTCTACTGCTCAGATTTTTTTTTAAACATGACTTAAAAAATGTAAAATCATCCTTATAAAATCTGTTCTGTAGGAAGGATGATTCGGCAGTAGGCCTAATATATTATCACAGCATATTGGCTATATGCCAGGCCTGCCAATATTGTTATTAAAATTTCTAAACTAAAGCTTTGATATTGAAATAGATCAGATGGTGTAGCACTTGTGAGGCACTGTGGACAACAAATATAAATAATTAGCTTTTTTAGTTTACTGGACTGATGGTACCTGCATCTGATGGTCCTGGTACTTTCACTGGGAAGTGGGAACTCGAAAAAACGAGGTAAAATCATGACGTCAGTGATCTTCAAGTCGGAGCTCTAGAAAGATGCCAGAGTTTCCTACTTGGAATACAGAGTTGGATGACCGTTCAAAACTATTTTTCCCAGTCGGATCTCAGTCGGAGTTCCCAGTTGTCTTGAGTGCACTGAAGTCGGAAGTTGGAGATTTTCGAGTTCCCAGTTGTTTTGAACACTGCATTAGTCTCAGAGGGTCTGCCTCTTATGGTCCCTGCTCCTGCCAGAGAGGGGACACCTCTTCCACCTGATGGCGAAACTCGAGTTGCACCGCATCTGCCTCAGTCAAGTGAAATATTCCTCTATATTAAAGTAGACATGACGAGCTGATAATAATTATAAAAATGCAGAGCTATCGATAAACTTGGCTACTTATTCATTGCAGTGCGAGTGAAAGTACGGAGAAGCGCATTTTATGTTTTGTAATAGTGCTAAATAAAAACTTTAACATTTTCTCTGTCGTCATGGTTTAAAAAGTGATTCAATCTTAAGTAGGCTAGTGTCAAACTTTGCTGTGGCTGAGGTTGTGGAACTCTGTAGGCACAGTGATTTGAGCTATCCAATTTGCCAGTGCAGTAGGCGCACTTGATTTAGCTCAGATCTTCCAGTCCACCGGGTAGGCGGCCGGGTAGGCGGCCGGGTAGGCGAAATGGTTCACTTTGCTTCCCTGGTACATAGAGCTTCTGACTCAAGTGCACCTACTGCAAACAGCACAACTAAAATAAAAAAAAAGGAGCGCAAGCCATTTTTGTTGGCTTTTCTACGCTGGCATAGTGCATAAGGGAAGTACCAAAACACCTTGATATAGGGAAGGCGCATGTAAGCAGATTAGGACATTTGACTAGGATGGAAAAGGTTATACTGAACTAAAATATAAACACAACATGTAAAGTGTTGGTCATGAGCTGAAATAAAAGATCCTAGAAATTTTACATACGCACAAAAAAGCTTATTTCTCTCAAATGTTGTGCACAAATTTGTTTACATCCCTGTTAGTGAGCATTTCTCCTTTGCCAAGATAATCCATCCACCTGACAGGTGTGGCATATCAAGAAGCTGATTAAACAGCATGAACATTACACAGATGCACTTTGTGCTAGGGACAATAAAAGGCCACTTTAGAATGTGCAGTTTTGTCACACAACACAATGCCACAGATGTCCCAAGTTTTGAGGGAGCATGTAATTGGCATGATGACTGCAGGAATTTCCACCAGGTGTGTTACCATGCCAGCCCAGGACCTCCACATCCGGCTTCTTCACCTGCGGGATCGTCTGAGACCAGCCACCCGGACAGCTGATGAAACTGAGGAGTATTTCTGTCTGTAATAAAGCACTTTTGTGGCGAAAAACTCATTTTGATTGGCTGGGCCTGCCTCCCCAGTGGGTGGGCCTACGCCCTCGCAAGTCCACCCATGGCTGTACCCCTGCCCAGTCATCTGAAATCCAAAGATAAGGGCCTAATGAATTTATTTCAATTGACGGATTTCCTTTAACCTGTTACAGCTAGGGTCCCATTTTCTGAATTTTCGCCTGTCTGAGGTGCCCAAAGTTAAATGCCCGCCACTCAGGGCCAGAAACTAGGATATTCACATAATTACTACTATTGGATAGGAAACACTCTGAAGTGTCTAAAACCATTAAGATATAGTCTGTGGGTATACCAGAACAGATATAGCAGGCAAAAACCTGAGAAATTTCTGAAATCCTTTTTCTTTTGCCCTCCACTCACTTTGAAGGCCTGGTAATAGAAGTCAATGGGGAATAGGACACAGGTTGCAGTACCTATGGCTTCCACTGGATGTCAACAGTCTCTGGAAAGTGTCTGGAGGAAATAGCCCTGAGGGGATCCTTATAGAAGAAGAAAGACTACAGGAAGGGAAAAATGTAAACAACCGTGCACGTTCACAAGAACGTGAACGCGCCCAGCTTTCTTTTCCTTTTATAACGTTTCAGTTACCATCCGTGTAAAATATGATGGCTATTATTCATAAAAGAATACATAAGGATGCATTATTAATGATATTTGATTTGTTTGTGAAAAGATGAGAGGTATAACTTGAACGCGTTTTCTTCACTGTACAACGGGCGAGTAGACTGACAATGCTTGGTGAAGTAGCTGAACAGAACGTGCCAACAAAACGGAGATTTATGGATATAATGAATTACTTTTTCTAACAAAAGAACCATGGATTCTCTTGTTTGGACACTTGGGAAGCCCTCAGCAGAAGTTATTTGAAAGGTAAGCAATTTATATTAGCTGTGATATGGACATTTTGAGAACCGAGCTGGATATGAATTTATGATAATGTGGAAAATATGTGAGGTACTAGCCTCAAACAATCAAATGTGGTGCTTTCGCCGTAAAGCCTTTTTAAAATCTGACAACGCAGTGATATTGCCAAGAAGCAGAGCTTTTGATGGCTATGCAACACTTGTATATTGAAGGATGTTAAATATTACGAATTTTTATTTTGAATTTGCCGCGTTATGTTTGCTCTGAAAACGATCCCGCTAGCGGGATCCGTGGGGAGAGAGGTTAATGAACTGTAGCATTGAAATTGTTGCATGTTGCATTTATATTATTGTTCAGA
The DNA here is from genome assembly GCA_003317085.1 of Hucho hucho. Taxonomy (NCBI): domain Eukaryota; kingdom Metazoa; phylum Chordata; class Actinopteri; order Salmoniformes; family Salmonidae; genus Hucho; species Hucho hucho. Next base: position 27,734 of record QNTS01005877.1, read on the forward strand.
TATATTGTCAAACCTGCAAAGAGTGAATGTAAACCAGAGAAAAAACGCACTACCCTCCCCTGTGCCCAATAAAAAACCCACACAACCCTCCCCAAAGCAAAAAAATGTACTTAGACAACAACCCTCCCCTATTTTGACCCCCCACCCCAGTAAATGTCGAACTGCCCCCTAATGAAGCAAGCATTGAGGCACAAAATAACATAAAATATACACTACATGATGTCTACTTTTCTCTCCTCGCCACACAGCACCACATGCAAACATGTGAAACTATGTGGAGGCATAAAATAGAAAAGCAAAAAAATATTCCAGTCCGAGCTATCGCTGTAAGCACTACATCATGTTTATTAACACTCCTAAATCCTAGCCTGTAAGGGGGGATGTGTGGTCGATGAAGGGACTCGGGCCGATAGGAACACTCCTCCTGGGGAGCTAGCATACTGCAGAATGGCCCGACATGGGTGAGCTCATCTCAGAATTTCACAATGGTCGTGGGTGACGGGAGAGCAGAGAGGTTAAAACTCACAGAGCGTTTTTACTCCTTTTTTTGTCATTTTCCCTTCTCTCTCTTTTTTTGCTCCCCCTTTCCCCTGCTGACCATGTATGCAGACCCTAAAACATGTTCATTATAGAGCTTCCTCTGTCTGAGGGCCAGCCCTCAGATGAAGCTTGAAGGTGGAACTGTATTGATAGCCGTGGAGTCTTTCTCACTTTCCTTCTCTCTCTCCCTCATTTCTCTTTCCCACTGGGTAGGACAGGAACACATTTTTGGGACAGCAAAGGATAGTGGTGCGTTGACCCCACACAGAGAGCAAACCAAAGGGGTGAAACTATGCCCTCCACCTCTCCAGCCATTTCTCTCTTTCTCTTTCTTACTCTCTCTCTCTCACTCTCTCTTACCCTATTTCTCTCTCTCTATCTTGATATCCAAAGCCACAGAGCTCTATGCAGCAGTAGCAACTCCAGGGCCCCAGGCAGGGCTCTCTGTGTGGGCCTGAAGCAGGGCGGTAAATTCACACACACGCCCCTCCACCACCACACTTCCTGACGCTCTATAAACTCTGTCTGTAATTACGGCAGGTTGACGTTTATTGTCATGAGTCTTGTCCTGGAGGCAAAACTGAGCCATTTCGTCTTAGATAGTCCAGATGCAAAGTCAAAATTGGCTATATTGTAAAGATTTATGAAAACAAAAATTAGCTTTTTGGTCTTAATTTAAGGTTAGGGTTAGGCAGTTTAAAATGTCCTTTATTTCTGTGTTCATATTTCAAGTCGGAGCTCTAGAAAGATGCCAGAGTTTCCTACTTGGACTTCCACATAAAATCTGAACTCATCATGAGTGGCCACAGTGGCTCGGGGGACTGCATACCCACATCCATACCCACACATGCAGTCAGAGCCTTTTGGGGGCCTTTTTCAGGGTAAAGAGAGGGCCACCACTAATTATCACTAACCCAAACAGGTCTATAATAGACAAAATATGTCTCCCCTTACTAATAGTGAGCGTGCAACTTTCAAACAATTCCCCACACTCTTCCCTACCATCGACTCAAGAAAATTCTGATGAGCCCGACAAAGTTTGAGGATATTTTTCAATTAAAGTAAAGGACAGTGTGAGGACAGACGCTGGAGACGAGAAGCAAGTACAGGGAGTGAAACATTTCATGAAACACGGACAGGAGCAGAATACGGACAGCGTCTGGACAGGGGAAAACAAAAACGACAATAATGCCTACACAGGGATCTAACCGAGGAACAGACAGATATAGGAGGGGCAATCAACAAGATAATGGAGTCCAGGTGAGTCCAGCGAGCGCTGATGCGTATAATTATGGTGACAGGTGTGCGTAATTATGTGCAGCCTGGCACCCTCGAGAGCCAGAGAGGAGGAGCGGGAGCAGGCGTGACAGACAGTAATGTTACGAGTAAAGTAGGAAGCCTAGGTTTCAATAGGCGATAAGATATTAATGTGTCATGAAAGCAGTGTGGATATTTGGCCTAGTGAAGCGATTATATATGCTGACTGAATGGGGAGCTGATAATTCAGATTTATTTTACTCTGCTGGTCTTAGCTGGTCTCCAGAAGAAATTAGGAATCCTCATTGTCCGAGACCGAGTCAAGAATGACTAAAAAATGTATCCAACACAGAGGTTCAGGTTCTCTTTCCCTTTCCCCTGAAAACCGGGACATCTGGTTGTTGGCAACTCGGCAGAGGCTACTCTCCACAGCTACAAATTGCTGAAGCTGCTTTTTGAAACAGGGCCCTGCACGCCACTACTGCTCATTAGGAACACGATTTTACATGTTCATTGGGGTGCTCATAAAGAATATGCATGTACTATATTATGATATTGATTGATTGAAATCTGCCACACAAGTTCTACCTTGCTTTGTCTTTCTTTGCAGCCTAGGTATAATAAATGCTTTAATTTCGGTCAGTCACAGTGAATTGGTTAAACAAAAATGTGCTCTTTGTGTTATATTCCTCAAGAATTGGAACCAGTGAACTATTTGTCATTTGTCATACTGGCCCCATTGGCTGAGGCCAATGACACAAGCATCTAGATAAATTTACCTGATTTTATTATTCCGGCGATCTAATGTTGAGAGTGCACCTGTTCATTCTCTGTCTGATACCAAAGGCACTCTACCATATCCTCCAGGCCTGTGGACAGGGTTGTGGAGTTGAGGCTAATGAATGGGTTGGACTCATTGCCCTTCATAACCTGCCTTGGATGGATGACTGGTCTTACGGTGGTCAGGGTGAGAAGTGGTGGGATAGAGGCTGTCCTGGGCTGGGTTGCAGGCTGGGCGAGGGTCCTGGCTTGTAAGGCCTCCAACACGGGGACCTTGGGGTGGTGAGTGCTCCTTAGCCGGGCAAGAGTTCACTCCGATCATCTGGGCCAATCTGTTCCAGACGGGGTAAATGACATATTATTGGATCCAGACCTGACACGGCCTTTGTGTATATTAGCTACATTACCAGACACCAGGCTCACTTAAGCTTCATTACCTACCCACCCCTCCCTCCACACACAGCGATAGAGGGTGGGGGGATAGAGGAGGGGAGAGAGAGGGTGGAGGGTGGGTAGAGGAGGGGAGAGAGAGGTGGGGGAGGGGAGAGAGGGAGAGAGGTGGGGGGTGAGAAAGAGACAGAGAGAGAAGATGGAGAGATGGTGAGAAAGAAAGAGAGGGGGGAGAGAGAGAGGGGGGGGGCAAGACAGAGAGAGCAAATGGAGAGCTATTTCCTCGAGCCACGCACAGAGGGTGCTTTCTCCACCAGCTCAGCCCTGAGCTGAGCTCCAGTCCGTTCCAGCACCACCACACCGCTCTTCTCTTTCCCTCTTCCCTCTCTTCCCTCTCTTTTCTTCTCCCATGCAGCCCTTGAGTCCACATTGGGAAACTGTTAAATATAACAGTCCCCCCTGGAACACCCAAGACGTTCCCGCCCGCAGGGATTTTGAGGAAGATATTAGAAACACACGAGAGAGGTTACCCCACCCCACCCCATCCCTCACTCTGCTCCGCTCCCCACTCTGCTCCCACTCATCCCTTGGTGATGAAACCAAAAGCCATAAATGAACAAGGAACAATGACCATGGAGGGAGAGAAGATAGATGCTTTATATCTGATTAGATATACGTAGCTACCCGCTGGGCACAGACGTTCGTTCAACGTCATTTCAGTGGAAACAGTGTTAATTCAACCAGTGTGTGCCCAGTGGATAGCTACTACCTCCCATGAGATGAATTAGAGGGATGAGAAAAAATATATGTTTTGTGAATGTCAGTAGGTGGCTGAATGAAAAGTATGATAATATATCTATACACTATTTTATCAGAAAATGCACGACATAGGCACAGTCTGATATTACCTGATAGTACTGCAGTAGACCACTTTTACACATATCCTTTAGATATGTGTAAAATAAAAAATATTCAAGTGTAATAACTAAGCCTGCATTATTGGTCTTGGAGTAATATTTCAACTATGAAGTTTCCTGTGGCTTGGATGCCACATAGTAGGAAGCAATCCAAAAGCATTTGGAGGATTCATCACTGGCTAAAACCTTGCCTTATTTGGATAACATACACATACACACTCACACCGCACATATCTGGCAGCAGTGACCGCTCACTTAACTTTCCATCCCTTCCTTAAACTGCAGACAGGTGTGTGTGTGTCAGTGTGTGCATGTGTGTTCGGACCGCGAGTGGAGTGCCTGTGTGTGACAATGGTCAGGGGTCCATTCTACTGCTACGCAGTCAGATTCACAGGCTTGGATTCTTCCTTCTTGGACCTTATTTGACAAGCCGGCGTCAGGCTACAATCCAAACACGGTCCGTCTCTCAGGCAGGAGGCGACTTACGACTCACAAGAAAATTGTTTTGGTGGCATGAAGCCACACCCGCTCCCTGCTACCTCTGCCATCGTCAAGGAGATTACCCTGGGTGATTTACAGCCTGCGTCAGCCATATGATCCCCCTCGCGCACACACACACACGCACACACACCATACAACCCCTTTATACTACAGAGACAGACTGACACACCTACTTGACCTCAGCCTATATAGACCGTACATAATCACATAGTTAACAAATGGAGCTATTTTCTGACCCAGCTAGTATTTTAATGACAATGGCAATCCGTGGGTCACCTGCCAATGATCAAGGACAGGGGCCTGGAACAGTGGGTCATAAACCCCACAAAAACATATGCTGTATGTGCCCCCAGGAATGATACTAATAATGTGTATACGCAAGCATCTGTTAAATGTGCCACCAGGATTACTTTTACAGTAACAGAGTCACAGCTGTAGCTTGTAGCCAGTAGCCAGAGGGAAACTACATACGTGTGGGTCACCACATGTAACGTATGAAATAATAACAGCTGGGGCAGAATATGGGATGGTTTCCTTGACATGAGTGATCTTAAAATATGGTACGTTTGATGGTGATCTACTGTCTCAACAGTCATATGTTTTAAATAGACAATTCATTACAGATACAAACTGTTATAAGATAGACAATAATAGCCATCATACTCACATCAACATCGTTGTTGGATAAAATATTAATGATGACTAATTTCATGTTGATTACTAGCAGGCATAACTATCGACAATTAAACCACTTGTTGCTTCATGTATGAATTATCGGGACCTGATTCTTTTGATATTATCATGTGCAAACCCCTGCTCAAGAGTAGCAGCAATTTTATCAGAGGGAAGTGAAAAAGAATGTCCTCTAAAATTCAATACATCCACCGAGTGACATCACTTTAATATCTTCTTTCTTCCTCCTCTTCATCGCTCTGCTTTCATGTTTGTTTATTAATTAAATTGTGTCCATTATAGTCCACTGGTTCCAGGAGTCCCTATCATGCCAAGAAGTCAGTAAAACGGTTACTTTGCGCTGTTTATTGTTATTGAGGAAAGACATTTAGCAGAAATTCTAGATACAGGATAGAGATGTTTAAGCAACATCATTTCCCTCTTCTACTGCACTTGTGTGTTCTACTGTACTTTAGCAGTCAATGTTGTGTTACCTATACAGTACAATTTGAAAGCAGGAAATGCTGCCTTAGGAAGAAAATACATCTTCCTACAGTACATTATGACAATTTAAAGAAAGGTTGGATAGTTCAAAATGGAGTGAGAAGGCAATTCTAGATAATAATCTAAAGTAGGGAATACCCACAACTGAGATTAATTATCGAACTTCATTGTCACATAAATCTATCAGCATAGTAACGTGACAAGAATTAAGTGATTGTTATTCTGTTGCTCACACGTCTCTCTCTCTCTCTCTCTGGGCGTCTGTGTCTGTGTGGGTGAGTGAGTGATATGATCGTGAGGGGCAGGCAGCCTGACTCTAAGCTCCGCTGTTCCAGCTCATTAGCTCTGATTAATCGGCCTGCATGCTTTCCCATGGTCCCCTCTGCCTGTTGGCGAGAGAGAGCTCACCTTAGAAGGCACAGGGAGTTTGTCCACTACTACACACAGCTGGGTTGGTAGCGTGGCCGACCTCAGACAATTCAGGAAGCAAACTGATATTTCAATGCAAGGTAATTTATTATCAATGACTTTGCAGTAAAACTGAAAAGGAGAAGGTACTGTATTTATTTCACACACACCCAAAAAGTGTTTTTTTAAAGGTTTAATTCAAATCACTTCCTGATTAAGACTTCAACTCGTATGTAACAGTTGTCTACTTTGTTGTCGGAACATTTTCTCTGTAAGAAGATATCTGCTCTTGTATATTATTTAATGATTTATAGAGAGCATCAGTTCATTCAAGAGAGTTATGATGAGGTGGAACAGATCAGGATTTAAGTTATTACCAAAATGTATATTGATTGATAATAAAGATAACTTTTACATTTTACTGTATGTGTAGTGCAGTGCAGATACTATCTGAAATGCAATTAACCTGGCTAATCTGATAATATTTATGTAAGCAAAATTTCAAGGATGATTATTACTGTTGTGACATTGATTATGGAGATGGGGCGACCTACCTATTGTTTTGATAAATCAACCCTCTCTAATCTCCACAGATATACAAAATAAAAAAGGTCTGAGTGTTCACATGCATAAATATACATTGGTGTAGGTCTCTTCAATTAAGAATTAATAACATGCAGATAGTGCTTTGTTTTGTATCCTTTGTTGAGGCAATGCTTTCTAATCCTTTGATATGGGAACCATCTGTGTAAATGGAGGTCCAGAGAGAGAGAGAGAGAGAGAGAGAAAGAATGAGTGAGTGAGTGAACATGCACACAATGCCTGCAGAGGACTCTTACTGGAGTGAGGGAATAAGAGAGAGCGAAAGAGAGAGAGAGAGAGAGAGGGAGAGAGAGAGAGCAAGAGGGAGAGCGATAGAGAGACTGCTGAACATCCATCAGGGAAAAGAGCCATGAGTGGCTCAAGATTTTCAAGACTACCCAAGACTAAGGAGGATCTCTCTCGCACTTTCAAACTCCCTCTATTCTCCCCTCTCCATCCCAAACAAATATACCTTCTCTCCAGGGATACTAAGCTCCCTAAGCACACACAGAAATGGCAGCTAATCCTGCTATAATTCTCACCTGGACGAACAAAGCCAGGCTACTGATATAATCCATGTTAAAGTATCAAGTGGGTTCAGGCGAGGACTAAAAATCCATGGCAATTGTTTTACCCACAGTGGTGTGAAGCAATAATAGATTTAAAGTTTGTTTCACCTTACTGATTTTGTATTTGTTTAAATTTTTCCTCTACATTCAATGTTTAATTTTACTTAGATTTTTATTTATATTTGAATGTTGTAATTTTGTTTTGAAGATATTAATTTATAAACCATGCATTGGTGGCAAGATGTTTAATTGAAAAGACTACTAGCCTATTCTCTACATATTTTCAAATAAGTGTAAAATGACGTAAAACAAAGAGAAGAGAAACATAAAAACCATTAAGTACCTCATAAAATAATTTATGTGGGGACCATTGTGCTAAGGTTAACCTGCTCTGTCAAATAAGATATATCTGTATTTACATTCTGAGTCGACTTTGGCCACATGTCTAAAGTGAACAGATGCTGAACCTTGTTCCGCTATTGTTTAAATCCACTGCTCCAAGTTCATTTGCACACAAATATGCACAAAGCTGCAGAGGTTTCTTCATTTCCTGTGTGGGCCACACACAGCTACAAAGATCCCTTCGGCTCAAAGCTAAGAACTGGTCTCTGAACTCTGAACCTGAGAAACTGGAATCTGCAGTCTTATTTTTCACTGTCAAAATATATTTCAACAAAGGACTTTGTCTGACCGGCTCATGAAGTTCTGATCATGTAATATATTCAAAATAATTCATAGCTTAATTCAATATCCGTTTTTTTTTACTTGCCAATTCCCCATGCAAAATGTAATCTCCTATGGCAGTCGTACTGTATACAGCATACTGGAACTTATCAAATAAGGTTGTTTTTCTGTTGTTTGTTATCAAGCGACCTGGACTTACCTTCAATTTCACGTGAGATATTAATTGAGATTTTATGAACAACTCAAAAAGATTAAAACACTGGCATTTATCTCATTGAGAAATTACAGACAATCCTAACATCTTCAGTAGCCAACAAAATGCCAAGGAAGACAGGGAAGGAGAGAGAGGAAGAGAAACAAATGGAGAAAGAGAGGCAGAGGGAGAGAGAGAAAGGCCAAGGGAAAGGAGTGACAGCGGGAGCCAGCCAACATAGTTAATTATCTTAAAGGTTCACCTGTGTGTGCAACTGTGCACTCATTTGTTCACTCAATTAGTCAGTGCTCCATCAGTGCACAGGCCCTCCGAGCCAGACCAGCCAATGAAACCCAACCCATTGGCCCGGCCCACTCGCCCAGGCACCCAAGCCCCAGAAATGCAAAGAACGTGCTGAGAGGAGAAAAGCAGACCAGGCAGGGAGAACGAGGCAAATAAAACAGGGCCACCTGATCCATACCAGCAGCAGTAGCGTGGCCGACCCAAACAGAGCGCTCATTGTCTGTGGCAGTTAGACGCCACCGAGAGCTGCTCTCTGTCGACCCCCTCCCATCCCACACAGCACTGCACTGCAAAGTCCTCCCACAGCAAGCTAGGGTGGTTGCTACCCTAGGTAGGTTGCAACCTTACGTTGCCCTGGCCACAAACAAACCAACAATCCATTCAAAATAGATACTTTTCCACATTTAGCTGCCCCTCTCCACCCTATGCTGTCCACACACACATGGACGAAAGGTATGCACTCACTCACTAAATCCCCCCAACCCCCACACACGCACACACACACACATACGCACACACACACACCGTATCCAGAAGGCAGCAGACAGGAGTCGGGCAGCGGCGGCTGCTGAATAATTCAAAAGTGGAAATGCATGATTCATGTGGGACATTTCATTTCCACACCTCTAAAAGGCCTCTTTCTGCTCATGCACCAAACAGGCCAAGTGGCCTCCGGGGTTCAAAGAGCCGGCCTGGGCCTGGCCTTCCTAGTCGGCCTCCAAAGGACAAGAGTGGCCTTCTTCAGTGGAGGGGCTGCAGTGGTGGTGGCTGGGCTTCCACACCTGTGTTTGCTCGTTACACATGAATTAAGGAGTTGGATGCTATTTTGAGCTACCAGCACAAAGTAGCTCACTCATAGTAAGGAACGGGGGGTGGGCGAAGAATGTTGGCTCCCATTTAGATGTGGCTGGAAAACCTGAACGCCCCAGGATTAGTTTTGAAGGGTGTTCACACATATTGCATGGCCATGACTTGCCATGTGAGGTTGCTCACAGCAAATATAGATGTCAGATTTTAGGTATTGTTGATGTTGTTGTACCAGATTGTTGTAAAAAATAAAACATTAGATTCCCTACAAAAAGTAGTTTGGCAATCAAAGCATTACATTTTAAATTGGGTAACAGAGGTGTTTTTTTCCCGTCCCTATCAAAAAGACAAACAATGCAGAATTATTGAGTGTTTTGCCCACATAGTAAAAACCACAGGGATGCAGGGAACTCACAGATGGGCTTAATGCTGACAGAACGAGGGGAGAGAAAGAGCATAAGAAGGTGGAAAGGAAAGAAAAAGGAAAACGGAGAGTTGAGCCAATGCACTGTTACAGAGGTAAGTAGGGGTAGCGAAGGGTCACTGTAAGTGCGAAGAGAACTCAAAGTCAAAACAAACAGTCACTCTGGCTTCTGATGGGACACTCTGGCTTCTTTTCCCAGAATCCTCCAGCACATTTCACTTCAAGTTATGAAAACTAGGGAGGTCAGAAAACATTATAACAAAATGTTCTAGATGTAATGTTATAACAGAACAATCCATATTCTACCATGTCCCATGCAGTGTCATGTAGAATAATTTCAATATAGTTTACAGTGATTAATGCCAAATTAATCCATGCAAAAATGTTTCTTGTTTATTGGGAGTTTTGCTTACTCAATATCTAAACTCTATTAATGTGAACATTTCAAAAAGGAAGAACATTCCTGCCATGACCCTGTTTTTTCAGGCAGGCTTGCCCAGTGTAAGACCTTTAAACATTAGATGCTTGTTACTAACAGTCACTGACACAATCCAAATAGAACTCATCTTTATTGAAAACACAAACTGCGCACATAACGCCTGAACTCCCTCCACACTTTCTCCTGTGTAATTTATTACAGACAGACGGAAATTTTAACAAATTGCCGGGCTCAGCGAATTCAGTCGTGGCAAAGTTCAGCTATTAGGCTCCTATGTAAAGAGGGTCCCTCCGCTGTAAGTGTGTTGAATTTATGGGTGCTCTCAAGCCAGCGGCCGGGTTCAAAGCAGCTGAGTGTGGGGGGATGAGGATGATGCATGGGGTTTTCACAAATATGGTAGAACACACACATTTTGCTGTAAATCTGACAAGCGCATGAGGGAGTAGTGGCGGGCATGGGAGGCGGTCAGTGAGAGTGATAGTGGTGTGGGTGTGGGGCGGGGTTGAGCAAAGGCTGGGTTAATAATTGACTTGGGATTTAACTAAACCAGTTTTTAAGTGGTAGGTTTATTCTGTAGTAATTTAGTAGACGTATCATTGTCCAGCGAATATGAAATTGTGTGGGGTTTTTTCATGGTGAAGAAAGAGGTATGCAAACAAATATATAGCTAGGTCATCTGCACAGACTTTACCCCACTCAGAGGAAAACACACAAGCCAACCAAGCCCTAAACACTCTGCAAAATATTTAGCTGATATTTAATGGACTAGTTTTCTGCTACTGTCTGACCATGATAACCAATGTGAGGTGGTTGGCTCAATGTCACACTAAATAGATCTGAGAGTAGCTGCTCTAACAGGAAGAGAAATCATGAGTTACCTATCTGACCTGTTGAGTCATTGCACTATTCATTGGTTATTTACAAACTTACCACTGACTTAGATGCATATCATCTCTCACTGGTGGGAACATTCTTAGAATTCTAGTACTACAGTTTTCCAAAAAACTAGGCCTACTTCAAATTTTCACATGGAAAAATATGTCTGGAAAAAAAAGGTATGATGGGTCCGCACTCTAAAAGATGTTGCATATTCAACACCCGTTGAATATGGCTGGTGTCAGTAAACGTCGACAAAAAAGCGTAATTAAATTGTTGCCAACAGCATAGATACAATCACCAATGCTCTGGATAACATAAAAACAGCCTAACCAGCTTTGCTAGGGTGAGTAAATGGTCAGAGTGAGCTGTTCTCTCATTTGTTATTCCATGATATTCATAAGATATATGTGTTGACTGAATATAAGCAAGTGATGTCTGCTAAATAATCAAGTTGATGGCGCAGTCACAGTGGCGGATTTAGGTGTAGGTGACATGGGCAGCCGCCCAGGGCGACATCTTGCCGTGGTCGGCACAGGGCGCCTGCACCCAAAAAATTGGAATGGTGACATTTGCACGACCGGTTTTCTATCACTCATTTACACGTCACGTCAATGATATCATGTCACCGTGTGGGATTGTGGGTCAATTAACCTTGTCGGAGTGGGCGCCCTGATTCTAGTTTGTGAGCTAGGCGGGCTACTGCCTGGGAAGGTCTCCCACTCAAAAGTATGAGATGGGGAGGGGGCGGGGGTAGGTTGACCTCAGGTCTCCCCACTGGAAGCCTGAGGTAGGGGGAGCGGGGGAATCTCAAATAGTGCATCTCTAACTTTGTACAGTACTAATGCAATTGGTAAAATCAGTCACACTACGAAATGCTACCAAATAAACCACAATTCATTCATAATACTGTGAATATATAGTTTCACAGACATATTGTTGAATTTTTTTCTGGTTTGTGCGAAATCGTTAATAATAATATAAAATCAGTCTGCACATCACCAAGGTGAATTGGTTTAGTCTTGACTCTTGGTTGACAGTGTTGGGGGATGGGTAATGTATTGATGCTTGAGTGCCAAATCAACACAAATTTGTTTCTATTTGTTACACCCTGATCTGTTTCACCTGTCCTTGTGATTGGCTCCACCCCCCTCCAGGTGTCACCCATCTTCCTCATTATCCCCTGGGTATTTATACCTGTGTTCTCTGTTTGTCCGTTGCCAGTTCGTCTTGTTTGTCAAGTCAACCAGCGTTTTTGTTCTCATCTCCTGCTTTTCCCAGTCTCTCCTTTTTCTCGCCGCCTGGTTTTGACCCTTGCCTGTCCTGACTCTGAGCCCACCTGCCTGACCACTCTGCCTGCCCCTGAGACTGCCTGCCGACCTGTACCTTTGCCCCACCTCTGGATTGTTGACCTCTGCCTACCCTGAGCCTGCCTGCTGTCCAGTACCGTTGCCCCACCCCTGGTTTACTGACCCCTGCCTGCTTTGACCTGTCTATTGCCTGCCCCTGGAATATTAAACCATTGTCAATTCGACGTGTCTGCATCTGGGTCTTACCTTGATTCCTGATACTATTTGTCTTTGTTACTTTTTTTTGATAAATATTTTTGTATTTATTTTTATATTTATATAGTTTGAAATGTTATTATTATTTATTTGTGTGTTGTTCTAAATGTCTGAATAAAAATGACAGTTAGTGCAGAATGGTGCTTTTTTTGGAGGGGGCTAGGGGGGGTTCGCACAGGCAGCCATACAAGCTTGAACCGCCACTGCGCAGTAATATAACCTCAGCACCTACATAAAGCTGAGTGACTCATTCATGGCTTTGGATCAAAATAAATAAGTACCTACATTCTTTCTGATAGTCTTTAATAAAGAAACATTTTTGTTATCCTGACCTGGACAAAATTTATTATAATAGCCCATGATGGGCTTTTAGCAGGACAATAGACTCTTGCCAACACCTCTCTGTATTTTGATACTTTGTGGAATGCAATTGATCAGCATTAAAAACATTGTGGATGGAGCCTCCCGAGTGGAGCAGCGGTCTAAGACACTGCGTCACAGTGCAAACTGCATTGCTGCAGATGCTGTTTCGATGGCCGGAACCGGGAGACTCATGAGGCGACGGGGGGCTTTTGGTTTCTCTCCCTCTAAAAACAGAAAAGACCGAACAAATAATACAAAAGATATTGTGGTTAAACTCAAATATAGTAATTGATAAAAAAACGTTATTGTCTGTACTAGATTTTCCGTTCCTCCTGAAAGCCCTAATCTGCTCACTTAAATGAATAGAGATCCTGGTCATGGTGCTACAGTATGTTGTTACAGCATAATCAAAGTGAGGACAATCGGCAATCTGCTGTATACTTATGGCCTATTGTAAACTGAAAGTCACACCTTTCCAGTACTCCTCACCCAGCCCCAAACTCCACCCGAAAAAATGTATGGTTTCCAAGAAAGCGGTTAGTTTTTCTCGATTCTTAAAATGTGTACGCAGCATTTGTCACATTTAATTCTTAATTGATCTACCGTTTCTATCATAGGCCACTGTAATCGATGGGGGCTCAGGGAGGTACCATTCTGCTCATCTGATGAAGGTGCATGTGGATCAGATTCAAACTTTGAAGACCGAGATCGAGTCATTGAAGGCAGACCAGCAGAAAGAGAAACATTATCTGAGGGCAGAGATACGGGCGATAGATGATGCATTGGTCCAGAGCCAGGCGGTATTGGCAGACAGTCAGGCGGCATTGAATAGAGTCAGACGGAGAATGACACATTGAAGAGGGTGAGGAATGAGATGGAGACACAATCCATGCCAGGCACACCTGTGTGCTCTGGAACTCTACCTCCTACCGGCAGAGTCAACACACGTGGTGGGTTCGTCAGGTTGTCGGTTCACCCTGACATTTCCATTCCTTTTCTGACAACAGAACTTGACCAACTGCTCACCAGGAACAGCAAGAGCCGTCCAGACTGTTATGTTGTTCTGATATTCCAAGGATGTGTAACCGAAGAGAGACACCACGAGTGGACACAGAATACCAACTGGGATGGATCCCGAGGCAAATGTGGCTTACCAGTGAACCTCCGGGTGATCATCATTATACTGTGTCTCAGAAGTTTCTGACTGTTACTGATGCAACCCTAAAAAGCATTAAAGACAGAGTTAATGAGTACTTGAGGTCGCTGAGAGAGTCTGGACATGGCCTGCTGTCCCTTATGTAAGGAATTAGGCACTTTACCATATTACTACAATATCTACTATAGGCTATGTTTACTTGTCAGACTGCACAGTAGCCTAATAAACAAATGCACGAGGCTTCAATCTTCAAAATGCTTTAAATGCTTTATTTCCAAATTTTAAGAATGTACTGTCTACCAGCAGAATATCTTGGGAAAGTTCAGCATTGTCAATAGCGTTTCTGTAGATGTACTGTATGTCCTCTCACATGCAGGTGAGAGCCAGCTTCACGCCAGACCCGGCATCAGTGCCAAGGAGGGTCTGGAAGTTCTGATGCTGTGAACTAGGATGATTGGAGGGAAAAGGGTGCCTTATCACTATTCTATCCTGAATACATATCTCTATCTATTATCATTGTCATTCACGCTCTGTATTTATCCCTACATCTCTCCTTGTCTAAACAACTTAAAGTTGTAATGTTGGATGGAGTTTAGTATTGGGGGGTTTCCACATCCACTGTTCTCTCCAGGACTCCAGCTAATGCCCCAGATATCTCAGCAGGCTTTAGTGTTGGAGAGCATACCAAGATTGTCTTCAGGAGGGGAGATCGAGCATTAGGGGACAGAGAGAGAGAAAGAGGGAGAGACAGAGTGATAGTGAAAGGCCACAGGGAGTAGACAGGTTGTTTCAAAGACCCTCTCTGATAATAACTGACTGGTGCTCAAGTGTTCTCAAGTGGAATGGAAATGCTTCTGTCAACATCCAAGATACAATCATGCTTAACATAAACAGTTAATACTTGACCCAAACCTTCTATTGAAAATCTAAAATCCATCACAAATTAAAAGATTAAGTACAACAACATAATATTAATTAATCATTTTATGACATGTACTGTTACCTGTTAATCAATTAATAGTTAGTCGACGTACAGTAGTACCAGTCAAAAGTTTGGACAAACCTACTCATTCAAGGGTTTTTCTTAATTTTTACTTTTTTCTACATTGTAGAATAATAGTGCAGACAACAAAAATATGAAATACCACATATGGAATCATGTAGTAATATATTTTATATTTGAGGTTCTTCAAAGTAGCCACCCTTTGCCTGATTACAGCTTTGCACATTCTTGGCATTCTCTCAACCAGCTTCATGAGGTAATCGCCTGTAATGCATTTCAATTTACAGGTGTGCCTTGTTAAAAGTTAATTTGGAAAATGTCTTTCCTTCTTAATGCATTTGAGCCAAACAGTTGCGTTTTGACAAGATAGGGGTAGAATACAGAAGATAGCCCTACCTGGTAAAAGACCGAGACCATATTATGGCAAGAACATCTCAAATAAGCAAAGAGAAATGACAGTCCATCGTTACTTCAAGACATGAAGGTCAGTCATTGTGGAACATTTCAAGAACTTTGAAAGTTTCTTCAAATGCAGTTGCAAAAACCATCAAGCACTATGATGAAACTGGCTCTCATGAGGACCGACACAGGAATGGAAGACCCAGAGTTACCTCTGCTGTTGACGATAAGTTCATTAGAATTGCCAGCCTCAGAAATGGCAGCACAACTAAATGCTTCACAGAGTTCAAGTAACAGACACATCTCAACATCAACTGTTCAGAAGAGACGGCGTGAATCAGGCCTTCATGGTCGAATTGCTGCAAAGAAACCACTACTAAAGGACATCAATAATAAGAAGAGACTTGCTTGGGCAAAGAAATACAACCCTAACCCCACATTAAAACGGTGGAAATCTGTCCTTTGGTCTGATGAGTCCAAATGTATGATTTTTGGTTCCAACCGACATGTCTTTGTGAGACACAGAGTAGGTGAACGGATGATCTCCGTATGTGTGGTTCCCACCGTGAAGCATGGAGGAGGAGGTGTGATGTTGTGGGGGTGCTTTGCTGGTGAAACTGTCTGTGATTTATTTAGAATTCAAGGCACGGTTAGCCAGCATGGCTACCACATCATTCTGCAGCGATACGCCAACCCATCTGGTTTGCGCTTAGTGGGACTATCATTTATTTTTAAACAGGACAATGACTCAACACACCTCCAAGCTGTGTAAGGGCTATTTGACCAAGAAGGAGAGTGATGGAGTGCTGCATCAGATAACCTGGCCTCCACAATCACCTGACCTCAACCCAATTGAGATGGCTTGGAATGAGTTGGAAGCAGAGTAAAGGAAAAGCAGCTAACACGTGCTCAGCATATGCGGGAACTCTTTCAACACTGTTGGAAAAGCATTCCAGGTGAAGCTGGTTGAGAGAATGCCAAGTGTGTGCAAAGCTGTCATCAAGGCAAAAGGTGGCTACTTTCCATCAGTAGAGGATGCCTGGTTATTCTTTAAAAGTGCCTTCCTCACCATCTTAAATAAGCATGCCCCATTCAAAAAATGTAGAACCAGGAACAGGTATAGCCCTTGGTTCACTCCAGACCTGACTGCCCTTGACCAGCACAAAAACATCCTGTGGCGTTCTGCATTAGCATCGAATAGCCCCCGTGATAATTTTTATTAAAGTTAGGAACCAATATACACAGGCAGTTAGGAAAGCAAAGGCTAGATTTTTCAAACAGAAATGTGCATCCTGTAGCACAAATTCCAAAAAGTTCTAGGACACTGTAAAGTCCATGGAGAATAAGAGCACCTCCTCCCAGCTGCCCACTGCACTGAGGATAGGAAACACTGTCACCACCGATAAATCCACGATAATTGAGAACTTCAATAAGCATTTTTCTACGGCTGGCCATGCTTTCCACCTGGCTACCTCTACCCCGGTCAACAGCCCTGCACCCCCCACAGCAACTTGCCCAAGCCGCCCCCATTTCTCCTTCACCCAAATCCAGATAGCTGATGTTCTGAAAGAGCTGCAAAATCTGGACCCTTACAAATCAGCCGGGCTAGACAATCTGGACCCTATTACTAGCCTGTTCAACCTCTCTTTCGTATCGTCTGAGATCCCCAAAGATTGGAAAGCTGCCGCGGTCATCCCCCTCTTCAAAGGGGGAGACACTCTAGACCCAAACTGCTACAGACTTATATCTATCCTACCCTGCCTTTCTAAGGTCTTCGAAAGCCAAGTTAACAAACAGATCACCGACCAATTTGAATCCCACCGTACCTTCTCCGCTATGCAATCTGGTTTCCGAGCTGGTCATGGGTAAACCTCAGCCACGCTCAAGGTCCTAAACGATATCATAACCACCATCGATAAGAGACAATATTGTGCAGCTGTATTCGTCAACCTGGCCAAGGCTTTTGACTCTGTCAATCACCACATTCTTATCGGCAGACTCAACAGCCTTGGTTTCTCAAATGACTGCCTCGCCTGGTTCACCAACTACTTCTCAGACAGAGTTCAGTGTGTCAAATCGGAGGGCCTGTTGTTCGGACCTCTGGCAGTCTCTATGGGGGTGCCACAGGGTTTAATCTTCAGGCCGACTTTTTCTGTATACATCAATGATGTCGCTCTTGCTGCTGGTGATTCTCTGATCCACCTCTACGCAGACGACACCATTCTGTATACATCTGTCCCTTCTTTGGACACTGTGTTAACTAACCTCCAGACGTGCTTCAATGCCATACAACTCTCCTTCCGTGGCCTCCAACTGCTCTTAAATGCATGTAAATCCAAATGCATGCTCTTCAACCGATCGCTGCCCTCACCTGCCTGCCCGTCCAGCATCACAACACTGGACGGTTCTGACTTAGAATATGTGGACAACTGCAAATACCTATGAGTCTGGTTAGATTGTAAACTCTCCTTTCAGACTCACATTAAGCATCTCCAATCCAAAATTAAATCTAGAATCGGCTTCTTACTTCACAACAAAGCATCCTTCACTCATGCTGCCAAACATACCCTCGTAAAACGGACTATCCTACCGATCCTTGACTTCGGCGATGTCATTTACAAAATAGCCTCCAACACTCTACTCAGCAAATTGGATGCAGTCTATCACAGTGCCATCCGTTTTGTCACCAAAGCCCCATATTCTACCCACCACTGCGACCTGCATGCTCTCGTTGGCTGGCCCTCGCTTCATATTCGTCGCCAAACCCACTGGCTCCAGGTCATCTATAAGTCTTTGCTAGGTAAAGCCCTGCCTTATCTCAGCTCACTGGTCACCATAGCAGCACCCACCCGTAGCACGCGCTCCAGAAGGTAGATTTCACTGGTCACCCCTAAAGCCAATTCCTCCTTCGGCCGCCTTTCCTTAAAGTTCTCTCTCTGCTGCCAATGACTGGAACGAACTGCAAAAACCACTGAAGCTGGAGACTCCTATCTCCCTCACTATCTTTAAGCACCAGCTGTCAGAGCAGCTCACAGATCACTGCACCTGTACATAGCCCATCTGTAAACAGCCCATCCACCTACCTCTTTCCCATACTGTTATTTATTTTATTTATTTTTGCTCCTTTGCACCCCAGTATCTCTACTTGCACACTCATCTTCTGCACATCTATCACTCCAGTGATAGTGTCACACTGCTTTGCTTTATCTTGGCCAGGTCGCAGTTGTAGATGAGAACTGTCAACTAGCCTACCTGGTTAAATAAAGGTGAAATAAATAAATAATAAAAAACTTTGAAGAATCTAAAATATCAGACATATTTTGATATATTTAACATATTTCTGTCTACTGCATGATTCCATATGTGTTATTTCATAGTTTTGATGTCTTCACTTTTATTCTACAATGTAGAAAATTGTAAAAATAAAGGAAAACCCTTGAATGAGTAGGTGTGTCCAAACGTTTGTCTGGTACTGTATATTAAGGTCATATTCGAGAACAGGAAAGAAGCAAAAAAGTATTCAAAGTGGCTTAATATTCTATATTATGCAATGGCTCTCAATTTTGTTTTGTTTCTATTCTAATGGGTACCAAGTCTTTGAAATCTTGCTCTTGTTGACTTGGTAGAATTCCCTGTGAGGTCTATGTGAAACCTGAAGGCTCGTGTTACACAGCAGGTGAAGAATAGGCATTTGCTTTCATCTTCAGCCTGGTAGGGGAGCACCCCAAACTGCCTGTCATTACAGCCTGTAGAAGGGCTTTGGGGTGTGGGCAGCCACTGTCATTACCCCACACCTCCATCCATCCATCTCTCCTTCCTCCCCCCTCTCTTCCCCTCCCTCTGCCCCCAAACTCAACCCCAGCCCTAGAGGGGTGCTTCAGGCCAGCCCACTGTACCCCCTTAGCTGTGGAGATAAGCACTAAGCTATTCCTGGGGCTGTCTTTGATACATGGGACTGTTAATAGCATCTCTGTTACCGTGAGTCAGGCTGTATGTCAGTCGGGCGCTATGGGGGCTCTTGGTGATGGACATAGACAGTATGCTACTGCTCCGTTTGGGGTGACTTGGAAGGTAACACTGATGCTGGTGCTTAGGATTTTCACAGAGTGGCGTTTTACTGTAATGCAATACTAACATTATGTTAGTATTTGCATTGTTCAATCAGGTTTGTTCTGGCTTTTCTGACATGAAATGACCCTCACACCAGCCCCAAAAGCTAGCAGGTACACGCACGCACGCACGCACACACACACATACACAGTCTTGTACAGCTAACCTTGTGGGGGGACACAATTCAGTCCTATTCAGTCCGTACTCTTACCCTAACCCTAACCTTAACCATAACCATAAAACTAATCATAGCTCCTAACCCTGACCGTAAACCTAATTCTAACCCTAACACTAATTCTAACCTTAACCCTAAACCCCTGAGAAATAGTATTTGACCTTGTGGGGACCAACAAAATGTCCCCAGTTGGTCAGATTTTGGTTAGTTTACTATCCTTTTGGGTACTTCTGGTCCCGACAAGTATAGTTAAACATGTCCACACACACACACACACACACACACACACACACACACACACACACACACACACACACACACACACACACACACACACACACACTAGTGCTGAGCGATTAATCAACGTTTCAGTATTTTTTGGTTTATTAAACAACTAATTGACCAATGTTGGTTCAATGACTTGAATTCCATTTAGTTCGTTTTTTTGTGAGCCCAATGCGCCATTTCTCTAGAGAGAAATCAAATAGTTTATGAGTCAAGAGTTATGTGGGACGCTGGGCTAAAGGGTGATGTAGTTTTCATTAAGCAAATACTCAACCTAGTTCAGAGCTGAAACGTGGTAATTAATTACAATGACCATAATCCATTGCGCCTGTTCGTTCTGGCTCAGACAGAGATAGATACGCTTTTACACCTGCTATGTTGGGTTAGATACACACAGAACGCATAGACCACATGATAGAGAAATGTACAAGACACAATTATGATAGAGAGGGATAGAGACAGTTTGTGAAAGTAAGCCTTATCTACATTGAAGTCAGTAAGCTCTCACAGTCTCATGTCAGAATTAGACATTCATCCATGTTTCTGAAATGTCAAATTTCGAAGCTGTTCCAAACATCACATTTTGAAGTGTTTAAGGTTAAGTTTAGGCATTAACTCCTAATTCTTAAGGTTAGGCATTAACTCCGGATGGTTAATGTTAGGGTTAAGGTTTGGGATAGGTTTAAAACAAAAACATTAAACTTTCTATCGCTGGATTTGAACTTGCAACATTTTACACTAGAGGTAAATGCTTATCGCTGGATTTGAACTAGGGACGTTTTACACCAGAGGCAGAAACATTAATTCCAAATCCTAAAGGTTAGGCATTAACTCCAAATTCTTAAGATTAGGGTTTGGGATAGGCTTCAAACAAAAATAACTTTCTATCGCTGGATTCCAACTTGCAACCTTTTACACCAGAGGCATATGCATTAACTCCAAATTCTTAAGGTTAAGCCTTAACTCCGAATGGTTAAGGTACGGGTTAGGGCTTGGAGTAGGCTTAAAACCAAAATATCAAAAAAAAATTCTATCTCTGGATTTGAACTTGCAACCTTTTACACCACAGGCAGATGTGTTAACTCCAGAAGCAGATGCATTACGCCCATCCGCCATTCCCACCCACAACGCCCTGGCAAAACTGAAACTTACTTGAAGGTAACAGCGCTCACTGTTAACCCTAGTGGCCGGTTTCCACGTCATCTCCCAACGTCCTCAGACATGGATGGATGTCTAATAATGACTTGCATAAATTTTTTCCTCAGAAAACTCTGCAGCTTGCTTAAGCAGGCTAGCCTAGCTAAATAGGATGACTAAAGACAGTACAATATGGGAGCGCAGAGATAACTTTGTCTGGCTGCCTGGCTGCTACTGCCTGAGCAGAGATTAGATGATTACTTTAAGGAATAAAAAACAATAAAGTAATCAAATAAAAACTAAGTATAATAGAAATGTCTTATTTTTCTATTGTTGTCTACCCAATGTGGACCCAATGTGGATCTGACAGAGAAAATTTCATATTTTAAATGTTTTGCCAATTGAATGTTCAAACATTTTGACTTTGGAATTTCCATTAAAAATATCTAAAATCAATTTTATGACATTACTTCATAATGCATAATGCAAAAATATTGAAATCGAAAACCGTGATAATTTTGTAAAAAATCTAAATGAAACCGAACTGACCTCAAAAAGCACTAATTGCTCAGCACTGACACACACACACACACACACACACACACACACACACACACACACACACACACACACACACACACACACACACACACACACACACACACACACACACACACACACACACACACACACACACACACACAATAAGTCCCAATACAGATTGGGTTTGTTAAGAAACTACCGTTCAAAAGTTTGGGGTCACTTAGAAATGTCCTTGTTTTCCATGAAAACATACATGAAATGAGTGGCAAAATGAATCTGAAATATAGTCAAGATGTTACAAGGTTATAAATAATGATTTTTAATTGAAATAATAATTGTGTCCTTCAAACTTTGCTTCGTCAAAGAATCCTCCATTTGCAGCAATTACAGCCTTGCAGACTTTTGGCATTCTAGTTGTCAATTTGTTGAGGTAATCTGAAGAGATTTCACCCCATGCTTCCTGAAGCACCTCCCACAAGTTGGATTGGCTTGATGGGCACTTATTACGTACAATGCGGTCAAGCTGCTCCCAGCTCAATAGGGTTGAGATCCGGTGACTGTGCTGGCCACTCCATTATAGACATTATACCAGCTGACTGCTTCTTCACTAAATACTTATTGCATAGTTTGGAGCTGTGATATGGATCATTGTCCTGTTGTAGGAGGAAATTGGCTCCAATTAAGCGCCGTCCACAGGGTATGGCATGGCGTTGCAAAATGGAGTGATAGCTTCCGTCTTCAAGATCCCTTTTACCCTGTACAAATCTCCCGCTTTACCACCACCAAAGTACTCCCAGACCATAACATTGCCTCCACCATGCTTGACAAGCACTCCTCCAGCATCTTTTCATTTTTTCTGCGTCTCACGAATTTTCTTCTTTGTGATCCGAACACCTTAAACTTAGATTAGTCTGTCCATAACACTTTTTTCCAATCTTCCTCTGTCCAGTGTCTGTGTTCTTTTGCCCATCTTAATCTTTTTCTTTGCAACTCTGGCTAGAAGGCCAGCATCCCGGAGTCGCCTCTTCACTATAGACGTTGAGACTGGTGTTTTGCGGGTATTATTTAATGAAGCTGCCAGTTGAGGACTTGTGAGGCGTCTGTTTCTCAAACTAGACACTCTAATGTACTTGTCCTCTTTCTCAGTTGTGCACCGGAGCCTCCCACTCCTCTTTCTATTCTGGTTAGAGACAGTTTGCGCTGTTCTGTGAAGGGAGTAGTACACAAAGAATTGACTGAAGAATCGACTGACGAGTTACAGAAGAAAGAATTTTGTTTCTGGCCATTTTGAGCCTGTAATCGAACCCACAAATGCTGATGCTCCAGATACTCAACTAGTCTAAAGAAGACCAGTTTTATTGCTTCTTTAATCAGGACAACAGTTTTCAGCTGTACTAACATAATTGCAAAATGGTTTTCTAATGATCAATTAGCCTTTTAAAATGATAAACTTGGATTAGCTAACACAACGTGCCATTGGAACACAGGAGTGATGGTTGCTGATAATGGGCCTCTGTACGCCTATGTAGATATTTCATTAGAACTCAGCCGTTTCCAGCTACAATAGTCATTTCCAACATTAACAATGTCTGCTCTGTATTTCTGATTAATTTTAATGGACAAAAAAATTTGTTTTCTTTAAAAAACAAGGACATTTCAAAGTGACCCCAAACTTTTGAATGGTAGTGTATGTTATTTATCTTTGTACAGCATACGATTAATCAACCAATCAATGTGCAGTGCATTCGAAAAGTATCCAGACACTTTCACTTTTTCCACATTTTGTTAAATGAATTAAATAAGAAAAAATCCTCATCAATCTACACAAAATACAGCATAATGACTAAGTGAAAACAGTTTTTTTTTATTGTTAGAACCTTATTTACATAAGTATTCAGACCTTATGCTATGAGACTCGAGATTGAGCTCAGGTGCATCCTGTTTCCATTTAACATCCTTTAGATGGTTCATACAACTTGATTAGAGTCCACCTGTGGTAAATTCAATTGATTGGACATGATTTGGAAAGGCACACACCTGTCTATATAAGGTCCCACAGTTGACAGTGCATGTCAGAGCAAAAACCGAGCCATGAGGTCAAAGGAATTGTCCGTAGAGCTCCGAGACAGGATTGTATCGAGGCACAGATCTGTACCAAAACCTTTCTGCAGCTAAACTGAGCAATCGGGAGAGAAGTGCCTTGTTCAGGTTTTGGAGTTTGCCAAAAGGCACTTAAAGGACTCTCAGACCATAAGAAACAAGATTCTCTGGACTGATGAAACCAAGATTGAGCTCTTTCGTCTGAATTCCAAGCAACACTTCTGAAGTAAACCATCACCTAGCCAATACCTTTCCTACCGTGAAGCATGGTGGTATCAGCATCATGCTGTGGGGATGTTTTTCAGCGGCAGGGACTGGTAGACTATTCAGGATGGAGGGAAAGATGAACGGAGCAAAGTACAGAAACCTGCTCCAAAGCGCCCAGGACCTCCGACTGGGGTGAATGTTCACCTTCCAACAGTACAACGACCCTAACAACACAGCCAAGACAACGCAGGATTGGCTTTGGGAAAAGTCTCTGAATGTCCTTGAGTGGCCCAGCAAGAGCCTGGACTTGAACCCGATCCAACATCTCTGGAGAGACCTGAAAATAGCTGTGCAGCGACGCTCCCCATCCAACCTGACTGAGTTTGAGAGGATCTGCAGAGAAGAATGGAAGAAAGTCCCCAAGCATATAGCGTCATATGGAAGAATACTCGAGGCTGTAATTGATGCAAAATGTGCTTCAACAAAGTACTGAGTAAAGGGTCTGAATACTTATGTAAATCTGATATTTCAGTTTAAAAATGAAATTTATTTTGCAAACATTTCTAAAAACCTGTTTTTGCTTTGTCGTTTTGGGGTATTGTGTGTAAATTGATGAGGGGAAAAAACGATTTAAGCCATTTTAGAATAAGGCTGTAACAAAACAAAATGTAGAAAAAGTGATGGGATTTGAATACTTTCTGAAAATACTGAACATGCAAAACACAGATAATTAAATAAACTATTCTGAAAATAATCTGCAATAGAGCATGCTGGGAAATATGATAATGTTGGTGTGGTTTTGAGTGTTTTACTCTAAACTCTTTTACTCTTCTACTCAATCAGCCCGACTAACCGATGCCTTTATATAGCCTCGCAACTGTTATAGCCTCGCTACTGTATAGAGCCTCGCTACTGTTATTTTTCACTGTCTTTTTTACTGTTGTTTTTATTTCTTTACTTACCTATTGTTCACCTAATACCTTTTTTGCACTGTTGGTTAGAGCCTGTAAGTAAGCATTTCACTGTAAGGTCTACACCTGTTGTATTCGGCGCACGTGACAAATACACTTTGATTTGATTTGATTTGACACAATCACACTTAACTCTGGTTTATAACACCAACACTGGGGTTATTTTACACAACTGAGTGTTAATTTAACTATTTACAGAGTAAATTCAACTCCTGAATCAATACTAGAAATGTTTCATTGAAAAATCAACACTAGGTAACAATGGACAATTTGTTGTGTACCATACAATATACTTCTGATTCACTCATACTCCTTTCTATTCTCCTGCTCTCTGCTTAGGAAAATCACAGAAAATACTCATTTGAAAGAAAGAAATCATGGCAAAGATACTATGTCAGTACTGTACAGTATGTACAATTATTAGGGGAATACCAGATACAAGTACAAACATTCCCATATAGGTACAGTTTAAAACATTATCACCCATTTTTTTATTTTTTATTAGATTACTCAAACGCCTGATGTTAAAGTTTAAACACTGAGGTAAACACTTGTGCTCAACCACTATTTAAAAGGAATAAAAAAATAAAATAAAAAGCTTATTCAGATTCAGAAGGGTTCTATGTCGAAACCTTGCCTTCCAGAGAATCATCAAATAACACTTTCTTCGAAAAACGGTTCTTAGGATGAAAAGGGTTCTAGGTAGAAAAGGGTTCCTGGTCCTGCTGTAATCCCAGAGTTCAGTTCACTATGATGTCATGTCTGTTTGTCCTGGTCCCTAGTCCCCCATGCAGGTCATCAGTGGAGGGTGAGGGTCGTGGGACACACAGTCCATGTCTGACACAAGTTTCCAGCCAATACAGCCAGGAATTATGGGTGTCTACGTCAGCCCATCAGCCATCATTTAGCTGTCAACCGGGAAAACAAAATGGATGAGGAACGAAGTGCTGAGACTGACTCGACCTTATAGGATGATTGCAATCTAAATAGCTATGGACTAAAATTGGGAATTTTACACCATGGCAGCTGCCCAAGACACAATGTGCCTAAGGAAGAGGACAACATGGCTGAAATAATGTAGCATGCCACATGAAATACCCAATTTCCTGGGAACTCTCATATCCCATTTCTGAAATAGCCCAACAACTTGTAGAAAAATACTGCAGTTCATCAGTAAATTGGGCCTCATCTGCGGTGAATGTTGATATTTCACGTACTCTGAACAAAAATATAAACGCAACAAAGATGTTACTGAGTTGCAGTTCATATAAAGAAATCAGTCAATTGAAATAAATAAATTAGGCCCTAATCTATGGATTTCAGATGGATATGCATCTGTTGGTCAACAAAAAAAAATAGGGGGGTGGATCAGAAAACCAGTCTATCTGGTGTGACCACCATTTGCCCCATGCAGTGTGACACATCTCCTTTGCATAGAGTTGATCAGGCCGTTGATTGTGACCTGTGGAATGTTGGCCCACTCCTCTTCAATGGCTGTGTCCGAAGTTGCTGGATATTGGTGGGAACTGGAGCATGCTGTCGTACACGTCGATCGAGAGCATCCTAAACATGCTCAGAAGGTGAAAGGTCTGGTGAGTATGCAGGCCATGGGAGAATTGGGACGTTATCAGCTTCCAGGAATTATCTACAGATCCAAGCGACATGGGGCCGTGCATTATCATGCTGAAACATGATGGCGGCGGATGAGTGGCACGACAAAAGGCCTTAAGATCTTGTCACGGTATCTCTGTGCATTCAAATTGCCATCGATAAAATACAGTTGTTGTCCGTAGCTTATGCCTGCCCATACCATGGCTCCACCATCACCATGGGGAATTCTGTTCACAACATTGACATCAGCAAACTGCTTGCCCACACAATGCCATACAAACTTTCTGCCTTCTGCCCGGTACAGCTGAAACCGGGATTAATCCGTGAAGAGCACACTTCTCCAGCGTGCCAGTGGCAAACAAAGGTGAGAATTTGCACAGTGAAGTCGGTTATGACGCTGTTCTGCAGCCAGGTCAAAACCCTGGTTAGGACAACAAGCATGCAGATAAGCTTCCTTGAGATGGTTTCTGACAGTTTGAGTAGAAATTATTTGGTTGTGGCAAACCCACTCTTTCATCTGTTGTCTGGTTGGCTGGTCTCAGACAATCCTGCATGTGAAGAAGATTTATGTGGAGGTCCTGGGCTGGCGTGGATACAGGCGTTTTTACACATGGTTTGCAGTTGTGAGGCCAGTTGGACGTACTGCCAAATTCTCTAAAATGATGTTGGCGGTGGCTTATGGTAGAGAAATTAACATTAAATGCTCTGGCAACATCTTTAGTGGACATTCCTGCAGTCAGCATGCCAATTGCACGCTCCCTCAAAACTTGAGACGTCTGTGTTATTGTTTTATGTGACAAAATTGCACATTTTAGTGTGGCCTTTTATTGTCCCCAGCAAAAGGTGCACTTGTGTAATGATCATGCTGTTTAATCAGCTTCTTGATATACCACACCTGTCAGGTGGATAGTGTCACGATCTTCGTAATGGACAGACCAAGACGCAGCGATGCTTCCAGAATACATTTTAATAAGAACGTACTGGGTACACAACAAAACAGAAAGTAACGAAGATCGTGAACGTAACAAAGACAAGCTAAGTACAAACAATAACCCACGAACCTAGAGTGAAACCTACAGACATAAATATGGTTCCCAATTAGAGACGACACCCAGCTGCCTCTAATTGGGAACCATACCCCAACATAGAACTGTGACACCTAGAACAGACAACCCTACACCAAAACGAAACCAAAACGCTCCAGCCTGACATCTCGGCCTGGGCGTTACAGATAGATTATCTTGGCAACGGAGAAATGCTCACTAACAGGGATGTAAACAAATTTGTGACAAAATTTGAGAGAAAGAAGGTTTTGTATGTATGGACATTTCTGGGATCTTTTATTTCAGCTCATGAAACATGGGACCAGCACTTTACTTGTTGCGTTCACTTTTTCTGTTCACTGTAGTATATTATTTTACCACAGACTTCTTTATAATTATGAAAGCAGTCCACTTGGTACAGTTCACTCCAAATGCTATTTTACAAAACTGATACATGTATTCTCATTTTGTATTAATTGTTATTGGCTAATTGTAACTAACGGTATTGGTCATTGCACACACTAAACTCTGTTTAAAAGTAGCAAAAAATGTAAAGCTGCAATAGGTAACTTTTTGGGCAGCCCGACCAAATTCACATACAAATGTGTGTTATAGATATGTCCTTGAAAGCAAGTCTAAGAAGTAGTAGATCTGTTGTATGTGCACTATTGCAATGTTTCATGTTCTTAAGTTTCGTTTTTTGTGTCTTTTACTTTCTGTTTTGTGCACCAGCTTCAAACAGCTGAAAATACAATATTTGTGGTTATGGAAAATATATTTCACAGTGGTTTAGATGGTACAATGACTATGTACACTATACTTGCTTGTTTTGTCACACAAATTGAAATTAGGATAACGATTATAATTTTTGCAACCAGGAAATGATGTAGGGATTTAAGCACGGTGCATATTTATGAGAGTGACTGTGCTAAATGCTAGTAGAAGTAATGACAGTTGCAGTAGTAGTCGTGCAGTAAATGTTGTAGCTAGTGGAGAGTTAGTAGTAGTCATGGGAACAACATCATCATTCCAATCATGTGGTAAGGGTTTGACACAGATGGGTGGGTATAAGATAAATACAGATTATTATTTCGGGCTAGGGAGGAGAAGCAGCCTCGTAGCCCCATCCAGCAGCTCCAGCCTCTTTGGCACACTTCTGGGAGACAGCTGTCTAGCTTCCAGCTTATTTGTCATGCCTCATATGATGTGGATAGTACATAGACAGACAGAGTGCATGGGAACAGGCAGCAACAAGACTCTGTGATTTATTAATACACACTTCAGGTATGTCCTGCTGCATCAACATATTCAAGTTCCCAAAGCGTGAAGCGATTTTCCTTTGTTTTATAACGCGTATTAGAGGCATGTTTCAAGTGTCTTTTAACTTTTGAATAGTCACATTTCAAGAGACTTTTTCTCTTATAAATGTGACTTTCCAATTTTTTGGGGGGGGAATTCAATCGTACAGCGAGGGAGAGCTATAGGCTTGAGGGCTCTGAAAAGGGATCACTGATAATGAAATTAAATCCCAGGCTGTCCATTTGAGAGGTCTGGAACGAATCGATCAGAGAGGAGCATCTGTGAAAGAGATGTTCAGAGAGGCTGTTTTCACCTCTGTGGAGCCAGGGGCAATGACTGTCTGGTACTGGAGCTCCACTCTGGAGCTAGTTTACTGACAGATCTCAGCATGCCAGCCTGACTGAAGTTAGACTAAAAAGCTTAGAACTCAGGTAAAGTTAGGCTACCGATAGAGGATCTTAATTTGATCACCCTGTGGCAGGAAAACTTTCCTGTAATGCAATTAAAAGTGTAGTGTATTTGAGGTTTAAAAAGGGTTCTGAAGTTTGTAATTTGTACTTTAAAATGACTATTAACAATAATCCACATAAAACTCACATTTCCTGTTGCTTCAGGATAATTTTCCTACTGTAGCAAACTGGCTCAAATTAAGATACTACATACAGTATGTAAAGCTAAGACTAAAGCTTATATCTCAGGCAGAATTTTCTGAATTATTGCCTTGTCTTTTTTTGATAGATGTTAGATGTTTCAACTGACATTTATGTTTTTTTATTTTAAAATAGTTCAATGAATTGTGGTATTGTCATGCCGACTGTGGGCTAGTTGTTGGAATAAATGGTCAGTGTTACACAATAAGTTCCTCCAAGTTACCAAAAATATCCTTTCCCGCCTCAAATTCTGCCATTTGTAAATTTACGACCAATTTGATCTGCACCTTTCTCTCCTAACTTTTTCCTCATTACTTTAGGAGTGATTACCACCTTGTTCTATTTTCCTCTGCTTGTCTCTCTCCCCAACTCTCCTACATATTTTTATATCAGTTTCTGCGTCCTCTCTCTCTCTGAACTCAAACCCCAGTCTACCCCTCTGCTTGAGCCCCTCAGCTGCCGGGCCGCTCTCACACTAACCCCCTTGTTTATATCAGGGATGCAATTAAATCCCAGCCAAGTAAGAGAGTCCCTGAGAGAGAGGCAAGAGTGCAAGCCAGTGAGTCAAATTTCAACCGACCGCT
This sequence comes from Hucho hucho, assembly GCA_003317085.1. NCBI lineage: Eukaryota > Metazoa > Chordata > Actinopteri > Salmoniformes > Salmonidae > Hucho > Hucho hucho. Next base: position 57,781 of record QNTS01005877.1, read on the forward strand.
CCACAGTACACACATACACACACTTCTCTTGCTCCAACTCTCTCTCTCTATCTTTCTCTCTCTCGCTCTTTCTTTCTATCACCTTTTATCTGGTTATATTGTCATTTTCTAATTGTTTTTCGACATGAAATTATCTTGGAAATGTATCTGAATTACTACAATTTTCTGAAATGACTGAAATGACCTGTCTATTTATTGCAGCAATTGAATATATTGACTGAAAAGTATTATAAATAATCTTAAATAAGCTATTTAATTCTAATTTGCAAAATAGAGTTTGCTAACTGTTTGCTAGATTGGAAAGTATAGGAAGAATTTATAAACAACTAGATGCAGCTGGAATCACTGTTAACCACGGTTGTAAAATCGGCAAAGTCATTACCTCACTTCTCTATATGATATACAGCAGCTTGTTGGCATAAAGAAGGAAATTATGACTGCATGAAATTCAGGGGAGCAACTTTGTTTTTAGAATTGGGGGGGATATAATTATAATTATTATAATGTTTTTTTTCATCCAGTCGGATAAACACTCAAAACAGCCTGCCTGACTGCTCGGAGGCATCTGCATGGTCCTAAAGTACAACATTGCATCCGCATGTCCCCCCCTGCCCCCAGTGAAAGTTGCGCCCCTGATGAAATTATAAAACAGTGGTGCGATAAACCAAATATACTGCTTTTCAGCATAGTGGTTATGCAACACTGATATGCATATTTTGTCTTTTATATCCACTATAACATCCTGACTCAAACTGGATCGTTATCTCCACTATAACTTTTATCTACACTATAACATCCTGTTTCAATCTGGATCATTATCTCCACTATCTTTTATCTCCACTAGAACATCCTGATTCAAACTGGATCGTTATCTCCATTATACATTTTATATCCACTATAACATCCTGATTCAATTTGGATCGTTATCTCCACTATAACTTTTATCTCCACTATAACATCCTGATTCAATCTGGATCATTATTTCCACTATAACTTTTATCTCCACTATAACATCCTGATTCAAACTGGATCGTTATCTCCACTATAACTTTTACCTCCACTATCACATCCTGATTCAAACTGGATTGTCATCTCCACTATAACTTTTATCTCCACTGTAACATCCTGATTCAATCTGGATCATTATTTCCACTATAACTTTTATATCCACTATAACATCCTGATTCAAACTGGATCGTCATCTCCACTATAACTTTTATCTCCACTATAACATCCTGATTCAATCTGGATCATTATTTCCACTATAACTTTTATCTCCACTATAACATCCTGATTCAAACTGGATCGTTATCTCCACTATAACTTTTACCTCCACTATCACATCCTGATTCAAACTGGATTGTCATCTCCACTATAACTTTTACCTCCACTATCACATCCTGATTCAAACTGGATTGTCATCTCCACTATAACTTTTATCTCCACTGTAACATCCTGATTCAATCTGGATCATTATTTCCACTATTACTTTTATATCCACTATAACATCCTGATTCAAACTGGATCGTCATCTCCACTATAACTTTTATCTCCACTATAACATCCTGATTCAATCTGGATCATTATTTCCACTATAACTTTCATCTCCACTATAACATCCTGATTCAAACTGGATCGTTATCTCCACTATAACTTTTACCTCCACTATCACATCCTGATTCAAACTGGATTGTCATCTCCACTATAACTTTTATCTCCACTATAACATCCTGATTCAAACTGGATTGCTACATTATTTTCCAAAGAGGCAACAGTTCTCCTCTGCATGTTTAGGTATAGTGACTCTAGCCACCGATGGATTCGTCTAATGAAAATAAAAAAATGTCATGGATGAACTGGTACGAGTACACATTCCCTGCATGTGTGGTCTTCCAGCCCAGGGGACCGATCCCAGAATCCCAGACACACACGTGTGCAGGCAGAAGCAGTAATGCAATGCAGAGTAGATAAACAGGGCACTTACTGGCCACTGGGCACACTCCTCACCCAAACACAAGATAACTACTCTGGGAGAGAATTACCCTGAACACAGCTAATATTGCATGTGTTTAATACACCCTAAGAAGATAATCCCAGTCAATACATTTTTGTAGCTGTAGAGTTTGACACCATATCTAACCTTGTTACATCTAAAAACGATTGCATGTATTATTTCTTCTCCTGGCCCAAACTGCCAACGATAAGGTTCCCCTTGAATAAAAATATGCCTCAGTGTTTAAAGCAATCCCATTGCAGGGTTTATGGCTCAGGTATCCTGACTTCTAAACTGAACATACCAACCCTCCAATGTATTCCCAAAGTGTGCCTCTTTTCTTACCAATCTCACTTTCTTTCACAAGGGAAAAGAAGAGAGAGGCTCCAAGTATGTGTGCAGCGTTGATGGACAGGTGGGTAAACAGAGGGGTTGTCCCTGACCTCCCAACACTAGTCTGGGGGAAGATGTACGGCCCCCCTACGGGCCCTGGAGCAGATAAAATACACCCTACTGCCTTCAACACCAGGTGTGACAGCCATCAGGGGTGGCCTATCGGTATGGGGTAGGGGAAGG